>NW_019167971.1:2749799-2835148 GCF_002303985.1 Durio zibethinus | reverse complement strand
ATCTCTTCGGTCGGTTGAGTGCCCATGCACTCGTTTCGTGGGTTGACTTAGGCATACGGAGTTCATTCCTGGTCTAAGCCCCAACCGGACTGAGGGACCCGCGGCGGGATCGGCAGCACGTAGAGAGGGACCAGGCCGATCCTTGACTTGCGCATCCTGCTCTCCGACCGGCTGAACGTCTGTACACTCGTTTCATGGGTTAACTTAGCCATACGTAGTGCATTCCTGGTCTCGATCGACCAAGGGCCAGAGGCTATCGACGGTGTTTGGGGCAATAACCGAAGGGGACCAGCAGCGGGATCCTTGGTGGGCTCACGCATCCCGCCCCCAGTAGTTGGTTCGATGCTCACACCCTCGTTTCGATGGCCGATCGGGGCTCGGCATGTGTCGATGGTGGTCGAGGCAACCGCTCGCACCATGGCCCAGCATGTGCCGATGGTGTTCGATGCAACCGCCTGTATCGGGTGCCATCTTATGCCGATGGTGGTCAAGGCAACCGCCCGCACCAGGGCCCAGCTTGTCGATGGCGGTCGAGGCAAGTCCCCGTGCCAAAGGGCAGCCTGTGTCGATGATGGTCGATGCCTGTGCCATCACCATGCGCTATCATGTGCCATTGATGGTCGAGGCCTTGGTCGAAGTTTGATTTTGAGCCACTGTGCACATGCTGGGCTCGGGCATGTGCTGGTGCCACATTTTTTTCGCACGGGGCACCATCGCCGTAGCATCGCCAAAGAACCCAACCGTAAAAAGTTTCAAAAATCGTGAAAAAAAGAAAATGGGTCGTCTCACCACGAAACTTCACATGAAGGCTTATGGGACCATTGTATGAATTTACAAGCCATAAAAATGGCATTGGCACGGTAGAAGTATGAGGATGTGCCTGAACCCACCTACCACTCGATCGATCCACGACTTGTGCTTCCTGCCTCTTCGACCGGCTAAGTGCCCGCACGCTCATTTTGTGGGTTGACTTAGGCATACGTAGTGCGCTCCCCGTCTAAGATCAGACCGGATGAAAGGTTGCGGTAGTAGGACCCGTAGTGGGATCGACAGCAGGCAGAGGGGACTGGGTCAATCCCCAGCTTGCGCATCCTACCTCTCTAGCTGGCTGAGTGCCCGCACGCTCGTTTCGTGGGTTGACTTAGGCACACGGAGTTTATCCCTAGTCTAAGCATACAGAGTTCATTCCTAGTCTAAGATCGAACCAGACCGAGGGTTACAGCAGCAGGACCAGTAGTAGGATCAACAGCACGTAGGGGGGACCGATCTGGTCCTCGGCTTATGTATTATGCCTCTCCGACTCGCTTAGTGCCCGCACGCTTATTTCATGGGTTGACTTAGGCATACGGAGTTCGTTCTCGGTCTAAGCGTATGAAGTTCATTCCCAGTCTAAGATCAGACCGGTAGCAGGACACAAAGGGGGACCGGGCCGATCCTTGGCTTGCGTATTCTACCTCTCTGATCGACTGAGCCCCCGTACGCTCATTTTGTGGGTTGGCTTAGGCATACCGAGTTCATTCCATGTCTAAGCCCAGTCGGACCAAGGGTTATGGCAGCGGTGCCGACAGCACGCAGAGGGGGACCGAGCCGATCCTGGCTTGTGCATTATGCCTCTCCGGCCTGCTCAATGCCCGCACGCTCGTTTCATGGGTTGACTTAGGCATACAGAGTTCATTCCCAGTCTAAGCATACAAAGTTCATTCCTAGTCTAAGATCGGACCGACAGTAGCATGCAGAGGGGGATCGGGTCGATCCTCGACTTGCGCATCCTGCCTCTGCGGCTGGCTGAGTGCCCGTACGTTCGTTCCATGGGATGACTTAGGCATACGCAGTTCATTCCCGGTCAGGCTCTCCGACCAGTTGAGTGCCCGCACGATCATTTGATGGCTTGACTTAAGCATACGTAGTGCATTCCCAGTCTCGACCAACCATGGGCCAGAGGCTATCGATAGCATTTGGGGCAACAACCGAGGGGGACCAGCAGCAAGATCCTTAGTCGGCTCGTGCATCCTGCCCTCAGTGATCGATTCAGTGCCTACACGCTCATTTCAGGGGTCGATCGAGGCTCGGCATGTGCCGATGGTGGTCGAGGCAATCACCTGCACCACGGCCCAGCATGTGCCGATGGTGTTCGATGCAACCGCCTACACCAAGGGCCATCTTGTGCCGATGGTGGTCGAGGCAACCGCCCACACCAGGGCCCAGCTTGTGCCGATGGCGGTCGAGGCAAGTGCTCTTATCAAAGGGCAGCCTGTACCGATGATGGTCGATGCATGTGGCATCACCATGTGCCATCATGTGCCATTAATGGTCGAGGCCTTGGCTGAAGTTCAATTTTGAGCCACGGTGCACATGCTGGGTTCGACATGCGCTGGTGCCACATTTTTTTTGCCTAGGGCACCATTGTCGGAGCAACGCCGAAGAACCTAACCGGTGGTATTAGGGGGGCTGAGGGGTGTTGGCATATGTTGTGCGATGGGTGCTAGTACTTGGCCCTTATATTGGCCCCTATATTGGCCCCCTATGCCTCATCAAAACTCAAGAACTCACACCCCCTTAAAGAGCATTTGAGATTTTATAGGTTTGCTCCTAGTAGCCATTAAAGTGTCTGAAATGGGGTCATTTTTTTCAAACGATCACAAAATCTTCTCCACTTCGAGTTTTTAGCTGAATTTTTTTGTGTGTACCAACAAAAATACATGGATCACGTCTACCAAATTTGGGGCCACGCACACTCATTTCATGGGTTGACTTAGGCATACGTAGTGCATTCTTGGTCTTGACCAACAAGGCCCAGAGGCTATTTACGGTGTTTGGGGCAACAACTGAGGGGGACCAGCCATGGGATCCTTGGCCGGCTCATGCATCTCGCCCCCAGCGATCGGTTCGATGCTTGCATGCTCATTTCGGGGGCCGATCGGGGCTCGGCATGTGCTGATGGTGGTCGAGGCAACTGCCCGTACCATAGCCCAGCATCTGCCGATGGTGTTCGATGCAATCGCCCAAACCGGGGGCCATCTTGTGCCAATGGTGGTCGAGGCAACCAGCCGCACCAGGGCCCAGCATCTGTCGATGGTGGTCGAGGCAAGTGCCCGTACCAAAGGGCAGCCTTTTTTTATGATGGTCGATGCATGTGCCATCACCATGCGCCATCATGTGCCATTGAAGGTCAAGGCCTTGGCCGAATTTTGATTTTGAGCCTCGGTGCACATGCTGGGCTCGGGTATGTGCTGGTGCCACATTTTTTTCACTCGGGGCACCATCGTCGGAGCATCACCAGAGAACCTAACCGATAGCATTGAGGGTTCCGACGATTGGGGGGGCCGGGGGGTGTGCGCACATGATGTGCGATGGGTGCTGGTACTTGGCCCTTATATTGGCCCCCTATCCCTCATCAAACCTTGAGAACTCACACCCCCTTAAAGAGCATTTGAGATTTTATAGGTTTGCTCCCAGTAGCCATTAAAGTGTCTGAAATGGGGACATTTTTTTCAAACGGTCACAAAATCTTCTCCACTTCAAAATTTTAGCTAAATTTGTTTATGCGTGCCAACAAAAATACAAGGATCACGTATACTAAATTTGGGGTGAAAACTCCTTCTAAAAAAATTTTAAAAAATCCTGAACCGTAAAAAGTTTCAAAATTTGTGAAAAAGAGAAAACAGGTCGTCTTGCCACGAAACTTCACATGAAGGCTTAGGGGACCATTGTATGAATTTACAAGCCAGAAAAATGGCATTGGCATGGCAAAAATATGAAGATGTGCCTGAACCAACCTACCACTCGATCAATCCACGGCTTGCGCATCTCGCCTCTCTGGTGGCTAAGTGCCTGCACGCTCGTTTCGTGGGTTGACTTAGGCATATGGAGTTCATCCCCAGTCTAAGCATATGGAGTTCATTCCTAGTCTAAGCATATGGAGTTCATTCCTAGTCTAAGTTATGGCAGCAGGACCAGCAGCAAGATCGGTAACACGTAGGGGGGACCGGGCCGATCCCCAGCTTGCTCATTCTGCCTCTCCAACCGGTTGAGCACCCGCACGCTCATTTTGTGGGTTGGCTTAGGCATACAGAGTTCATTCCATGTCTAAGTCCTAACCGGATCGAGGGTTGTGGCAGCGGGATTGACAGCACGTAGAGGGGGATCAGGTCGATCCTCGACTTTCGCATTATGCCTCTCCAACTGACTTAGTGCTCGTACGCTCATTTTCTGGGTTGACTTAGGCATACAGAGTTTATTCCCAGTCTAAGCAGATGGAGTTCATTCCAAGTCTAAGCAGATGGAGTTCATTCCCAGTCTAAGATCAGATTGGCAGAAGCACACAGAGGGGGACCGGGTCGATCCTCAGCTTGCGCCTCCTGCCTCTTCGACTGACTGAGCGCCCGCACGCTCGTTTGATGGGTTGACTTAGGCATATGGAGTTCATTCCCGGTCTAAGCCCCAACCAAACTGAGGGAACCGCAGCGGGATCGATAGCACGTAGAAGGGGACTGGGCCGATTCTCGGCTTGCACATTCTGGCTTTCT
Source organism: Durio zibethinus (assembly GCF_002303985.1). The sequence goes on along the minus strand of NW_019167971.1, from coordinate 2,830,622 downwards.
GGTTGACTATGCGCCCGTACGCTCGTTCTATGTGTTGACTTAGGCATACGTAGTGCATTCTCGGTCTCGACCAATCAAGGGCCCGAGGCTATCGATGGTGTTTGGGGCAACAACTGAGGGGGACCAGCAGCGGGATCTTTCGTTAACTCATGCATCCCGCCCCTAACGGTCGGTTCAGTGGCCGCACGTAAAAGGGGATCGGGCCGATCCTCGACTTACGCACTCTAGCTCTCCGGTTGGCTGAGTGCCCGCATGCTCGTTTCATGGGTTGACTTAGGCATACGTAGTGCATTCTCGGTCTCGACCAACCAAGGGCCAGAGGCTATCGACGGCATTTGGTGCAACAACCGAGGGGAACCAACAGCGGGATCCTTGGTCGCTCGTGAATCCTGCCCCCAGCGGTAGATTCGATGCTCGCACGCTCATTTTGATGGCTCGACTGGGGCTCGGCATGTGCCGATGGTGGTCGAGGCAACTGCCTGCACCATGGCCCAGCATGTGCTAATGGTGTTTGATGCAACCGCCCGTACCAGGGGCCATCTTGTGCCGATGGTGGTTGAGGCAACCACCCACACCAAGGCCTAGCTTGTGCCGATGGCGGTCGAGGCAAGTTCTCATACCAAATGGCAGCCTGTGTCGATGATGGTCGATGCATGTGCCATCACCATGCGCCATCATGTGCCATTGATGGTCGAGGCCTTGGCCAAAGTTTGATTTTGGGCCACGGTGCACATGCTGGGCTTGGGCATGTGCTGGTGCCATCATTTTTTTCGCTCGGGGCACCATTATCGGAGCATCGTCGGAGAACCTAACCGGCGGCATTGGGGGTTCCGACGATTGGAGGACCGGGGGTGTGCGCACATGATGTGCAATGGGTGTTGGTACTTGGCCCTTATATTGGCCCCCTATCCCTTATCAAACCTCGAGAACTCACACCCGCTTAAAGTGCATTTGATATTTTATAGGTTTGCACCCAGTAGCCATTAAAGTGTCTGAAATGGGGACATTTTTTTCAAACGATCACAAAATCTTCTCCACTTCGAGTTTTTAGCTGAATTTGTTTGTGCATGCCAACAAAAATACAAGGATCATGTCTACCAAATTTGGGCTAAAACTTGTTCTAAAAAAATTTTAAAATATCCTGAACCATAAAAAGTTTCAAAAATCGAGAAAAATAAAAAACGGGTTGTCTTGCCATGAAACTTCACATGAAGGCTTAGGGGCCCATTGTATGAATTTACAAGCCAAAAAATGGCATTGGCATGAAAGAAATATAAAGATGTGCTTGAACCCACCTACCACTTGATCGATCCACAGCTTGCACATCCCACCTCTTCGGCCGGCTAAGTGCCCGCACGCTCGTTTCATGGGTTAACTTCGGCATACGTAGTGTGCTCCCAGTCTAAGATTGGATCCAACCAAGGGTTGCAGCAATAGGACCCACAGCGAGATCGGCAAGAAGCAGAGGGGATCGAGTCGATCCCTGACTTACGCATCCTGCCTCTCTGGTCGACTGAGCGCCCGCACGCTCATTTCATGGGTTGACTTAGGCATACGGAGGTCATCCCCAGTCTAAGCATACAGAGTTCATTCCTAGACTAAGATCAGACCGGACCAAGGGTTGTGACAGCAGGACCAGCAGCAGGATCGACAGGACACAGGGGGGACCGAGTCGGTCCCCGACTTGCGCATTTTGCCTCTCCGGTTGGTTGAGCACCCGTACGCTCGTTTTGTGGGTTGGCTTAGGCATACGGAGTTCATTCCATGTCTAAGCCCCAGTCGGACCGAGGGTTGTAGTAGCGGGATTGGCAGCAAATAGAGAAGGACTGGGCCGATCCCTGGCTTGCGCATTATGCCTTTCCGGGTAGCTCAGCACCCTCACACTCATTTTGTGGGTTAACTTAGGCATACGAAGTTCATTTCCAAGTCTAAGCATACGGTGTTCATTCCTAGTCTAAGCATACAGAGTTCATTCCCAATATAAGATCAGACCGGTAGTGGGATCGATAGTAGCATGCAAAGGGGGACCGGGCTGATCCTCGACTTTCACATCCTGCCTCTCCGGCCGGCTGTGCACTCACACGCTCGTTTCGTGGGTTGACTTAGGCATACGGAGTTAATTCTTGGTCTAAGCCCCAACCGAACCGAGGGACTCACAGTAGGATCAACAGTACACAGAGGGGGATCGGGTCGATCCGTGGTTTGCGTATTCTGGCTCTCCGATCGACTAAACGCCCGCACACTCGTTTCATGAGTTGACTTAGTCATACGTAGTGCATTCCCGGTCTTGACCAACCAAGGGCCAAAGGCTATCGACGTCATTTGGGGCAACAAACGAGGGGGACCAGTAGCAGGATCCTTGGTCGACACACGCATCCCACCCCTAGTGGTCAGTTCAGTGCTCGCACACTCATTTCGGGGCCGATTGGCGCTCATCATGTACCGATGGTGGTGGTCGAGGCAACCGCCCGCTCCACGGCCCAGCATGTGCTGAGGGTGTTAGAAGCAACCGCCCACACCAAGGGCCATCTTGTGCTGATGGTGGTCGAGGCAACCACCCACACCAGGGCCCAACTTGTGCTGATGGCGGTCGAGGCAAGTGCCCGTACCAAAGGGCAGCCTATGCCGATGATGGTCGATGCATGTGCCATCACCGTGTGTCACCATGTGCCATTGATGGTCGAGGCCTTGGTTGATGTTTGATTTTGAGCCACGGTGCACATGTTGGGCTCGAGCATGTGCTGGTGCCACCATTTTTTCGCCTAGGGCACCATCGTCGGAGCATCATTAGAGAACCTAACCGTCAGCATTAGGGGTTCCAACGATTGGGGGGCCGGGGGGTGTGCGCACATGATGTGCGATGGGTGCTGGTGCTTGGCCCTTATATTGGCCCCCTATCCCTCATCAAACCTCGAGAACTCACACCCCCTTAAAGAGCATTTGAGATTTTATAGGTTTGCTCCCAGTAGCCATTAAAGTGTTTGAAATGGGGACATTTTTTTCAAACGGTCACAAAATCTTCTCCGCTTCGAGTTTTTGGCTGCATTTTTTTGTGCATGCCAAAAAAAATACAAGGATCACGTCTACGAAATTTGGGGCCAAAACACCTTCTAAAAAAATTTTGAAAAATCCCCAACCATAAAAAGTTTTAAAAATCATGAAAAATAGAGAACAGGTCGTCTTGCCACGAAACTTCACATGAAGGCCGAGGGGACCATTGTATGAATTTATAAGCCATAAAAATGGCATTGGCATGGCAAAAATATGAAGATGTGCCTGAACCCACCTACCACTCGATCGATCCATGGCTTACGCATCCCGCCTCTCCGGCCGGCTAAGTGCCCGTACGCTCGTTTCATGGGTTGACTTAGGCAAACGTAGTGTGCACCCGTCTAAGATCAGACCAGATCAAGGGTTACAGTAGCAGGACCCGTAGCGGGATCGACAGCACGTAAAAGGGACCTGGTCGATCCCCCGGCTTACGCATCCTGCTTCTCTGGCCGGCTGAGCGCCCGCATGCTCGTTTTGTGGGTTGACTTAGGCATACGAAGTTCATCCCCAATCTAAGCGTGTGGAGTTCATTCCCAGTCTAAGATTGGATCGAATCAAGGGTTGCGATAGCAGGACCAATAGCAGGATCGACATCACACAGGGGAGGACCCGGCCAATCCCCAACTTGCGCATTCTGCCTCTCTGACCGGCTGAGCACCCGCACGTTCGTTTCATGGGTTGGCTTAGGCGTACGGAGTTCATTCCATGTCTAAGGCCCAGTCGGAGCGAGGGTTGTGGCAGTGGGATTAATAGCATGCAGAGGGGGACTGGGCCGATCCCCGGCTTGCGCATTATGCTTCTCTTGCCGGCTCAGCGCCGCATGCTCATTTTATGGGTTGACTTAGGCATACGGAGTTCATTCCCAGTCTAAGCATACGGAGTTCATTCCTAGTCTAAGATCGGATCGACAGTAGCACGCAGAAGGGGATCGAGTCGATCATCGGCTTGTACATCCTGCCTCTCCGATCGACTGAGCTCCCGCACGCTTGTTTCGTGGGTTGACTTAGGCATACGGAGTTCATTCCTAGTCTAAGCATACTGAGCTCATTTCTAGTCTAAGATCGGATCAGACCGAGGGTTACGGCAGCAGGATCAGTAGCACGCAGGGGGGACCAGGTTGATCCTCGGCTTTCGCATTCTGCCTCTCTGGCCAACTGAGCGCCCTCACGCTCATTTCATGGGTTGGCTTAGGCATATGGAGTTCATTCTAAGTTTAAGCCCCAACCAAACCGAGGGTTGTGGCAACGGGACCGGTAGCATGTAGAGGGGGATCGGGCTGATCCCCAACTTACGCATTATGCCTCTCTAATCGGCTCAGTGCCCGTATGCTCATTTCATGGGTTGACATAGGCATACGAAGTTTATTCCCGGTCTAAGCATACGGACTTCATTCCCAGTCTAAGATCGAACCAGTAGCAGCACGCAGAGGGGGACCGGGTCGATCCTCGACTTATGAATCCTACCTCTCCGGTCGGTTGAGTACCCGTACGCTCGTTTTGTGGGTTGACTTAGGCATACGGAGTTCATTCTCGGTCTAAGCCCCAACTGGTCTGAGGGACCCGCAGTGGGATCGACAGCACGTAGAAGGGGACTAGGCCGATCCTTAACTTGCGCATTCTCGCTCTCTGACCGGCTGAGCACCTGTATGCTCTTTTCATGGGTTGACTTAGGCATACGTAGTGCATTCCCTGTCTCAACCAACCAAGGGCTAGAGGCTATCGATGGCATTTAGGGTAACAACCGAGCGGGGACCAGCAGCGGGATCCTTGGTGGCTCACACATCCCGCCCCCAGTGGTCGGTTTTGTGCCCGTACGTTCATTTCGGGGGCCGATCGGGGCTCGACATGTACTGATGGTGGTCTAGGCAACCGCCCGCACCATGGCCCAGCATGTGCCGATGGTGTTCGATGCAACCGCTCGTACTAGGGGCCATCCTGTGCCGATGGTGATTGAGGCAACCGCCCGCACAAGGGCCTAGCTTGTGCCGATGGCAATCGAGGCAAGTGCCCGTACCAAAGGGTAGCCGGTGCCGATGATGGTCGATACATGTGCCATCACCGTGTGTCATCATTTGCCATTGATGGTCGAGGCCTTGGCCAAAGTTTGATTTTGAGCCACAGTGCACATGCTGGGCTCGGGCATGTGCTAGTGCCACATTTTTTTCTCTCGGGGCACCATCGTCGGAGCATCGCCGGAGAACCTAACCGGCAGCATTGGGGGTTCCTGCGATTGGGGGGTCAGGGGGTGTGCGCACATGATGTGTGATGGGTGCTGGTACTTGGCCCTTATATTGGCCCCCTATCCCTCATCAAACCTTGAGAACTCACACCCCCTTAAAGAGCATTTGAGATTTTATAGGTTTGCTCCCAGTATCCATTAAAGTGTCTGAAATGGGGTCATTTTTTTCAAACAGTCACAAAATCTTGTCCACTTTGAGTTTTTAGCTGAATTCTTTTGTGCATGCCAATAAAAATTCAACGATCATGTCTACCAAATTTGGGGCCAAAACTTCTTCTACAAAAATTTTAAAAAATCTCAAACCATAAAAAGTTTTAAAAATCGTGAAAAATAGAAAACAGGTCATCTTGCCATGAAACCTGACAAGAAGGCTTAGGGGACCATTGTATGAATTTACAAGCCATAAAAATGGCATTGGCATGGCAAAAATATGAAGATGTGCCTGAACCCACCTACCACTCGATTGATCAACGGCTTGCGCATCCCGCCTCTTCGGCTGGCTAAGTGCCTGCACGCTCGTTTCATGGGTTGACTTAGGCATACGTAGTGCACTCCCAATCTAAGATCAGACCAGACCGAGGGTTGTGGTAGCAGGACCCATAATGGGATCGGTAGCATGTAGAAAGGACCTGGTCAATCCCCAGCTTGCGCATCCTGCCTCTCTGGCCAGCTGAGCGCCCGTACGCTCGTTTCATGGGTTGACTTAGGCATACGGAGTTCATCCCTAGTCTAAGCATACGGAGTTCATTCCCAGTCCAATATCGGATTGGACTGAGGGTTGCGACAGCAAGACCAGTAGCCCGGATCGACAGTACGCAAGGGGATCAGGTCGATCCCCGACTTGCACATTCTGCCACTCCAGTCGGTTGAGTGCCCGCACGCTCGTTTCGTGGGTTGCCTTAGGCAGACGGAGTTCATTCCATGTCTAAGCCCCAGCCAGACCGAGGGTTGTTGTAGCGGGATCGACAGCATACAGAGGGGGATCGGGCTGATCCTCGACTTGCGCAATATGCCTCTCCAATCGACTCAGTGCCTGAACGATCATTTCATGGGTTGACTTAGGCATACAGAGTTCATTCCCAGTCTAAGCATATGGAGTTCATTCCCAGTCTAAGATCCGCAACGAGATTGACAGCAGCACGCAGAGGGGATCGGGTCGATCCTCGGCTTTCGCATCCTGCCTCTGCGGCCGGTTGAGCGCCCGCACGCTCGTTTCGTGGGTTCACTTAGGCATACAGAATTCATCCCCAGTCTAAGCATATGGAGTTCATTACCAATCTATAATCGGACCGGATCGAGGGTTACAGTAGCTAGACCAGCAGCAGATCGTCAGCACACAGGGGGGACCTGACCGATCCCCGGCATGCGTATTTTACCTCTCCTACCGGTTGAGCACCCGCACGCTCGTTTTGTGGATTGGCTTAGGCATACGGAGTTCATTCCATACCTAAGCCCCCATCGTACTGAGGGTTATGGCAGCATGACCGGTAGCACGTAGAGGGGGATCGGGACCGACAGCATGCAGAGGGGGATTGGGCTGATCCCCACCTTGTGCATTACGCCTCTCCGACCGGCTCAGTGCCCGCATGCTAGTTTCATGGGTTGACTTAGGCATATGGAGTTCATTCCCAGTATAAGCATATGGAGTTCATTCCAATCTAAGATCAGACTGGCAGTGGGATCGATAGCAGCACACCGAAAGAGACCGGGCCAATCCTCGGCTTACGCATCGTACCTCTTCAGCCGGTGAGCGCCCGCACGCTCATTTCGTGGGTTGACTTAGGCATACGGAGTTCATTCCTGGTCTAAGCCCCAACTGGACCGAGGGACCCATTACGGGATTGGTAGCACGCAGAGGGGGATCAGGCCGATCTTCAACTTACGCATTCTGGCTATCCGACCGGCTGATCGCCCACGCACTCGTTTCATGGGTTGACTTAGGCATACGTAGTGCATTCCTAGTCTCGACCAACCAAGGGCCAGAGGCTATCGATGGCATTTGGGGCAACAATCGAGGGTGACCAATAGTGGGATCCTTGGTCGGCTCGCACATCCTGCCCCCAGCGACCGGTTCGGTGCTCGCACTCTCGTTTCGAGGGCCGACCGGGGCTCGACATGTGTCGATGGTGGTCGAGGCAACCTCCCGCACCACGGCCCAGCATGGGCTGATGGTGTTTGATGCAACCGCCCATACCAGGGGCAATCTTGTCCCGATGGTGGTTGAGGCAACTGGCCGCACCAGGGCCCAGCTTGTGCTGATGGCAGTCGAGGCAAATGCCCGCACCAAAGGGCAGACTATGCCAATGATGGTCGATGCATGTGCCATCACCATGCGCCGTCATGTGCCATTGATGGTTGAGGCCATGGCCGAAGTTCAATTTTGAGCTACGGTGCACATGCTGGGCTCGAACATGTGCAGGTGCCAAATTTCTTTCGCCCGGGGCACCATCACCGGAGCATCGTCGGAGAACCTAACCGACAGCATTGGGGGTTCCGACGATTGGGGGGGCCGAGGGGTTTGTGCATATGATGTGCAATGGGTGCCGGTACTTGGCCCTCTATCCCTCATCAAACCTCGAGACTCACACCCCCTTAAAGAGCATTTGAGATTTTATAGGTTTGCTCCAGTAGCCATTAAAGTGTCTAAAATGTGGACAATTTTTTCAAACGATCACAAAATCTTCTCCACTTTGAGTTTTTAGCTGAATTTGCTTGTGTGTGCCAACAAAAATACAAGGATCACGTCTACCAAATTTGGGGCAAAAACTCCTAAAAAAATTTTAAAAAATCCGGAACCGTAAAAAGTTTCAAAAATTATGAAAAATAAAAAACGGGTCATCTTGCCACGAAACTTCACATGAAGGCTTAGGGGACCATGAAGATGTGCCTGAACCCACCTGCCACTCTATCGATCCACGGCTTCCGTATCCCGCCTCTCCGACCGACTAAGTGCCCGCACGCTCATTTCGTGGGTTGACTTAGGTGTACGTAGTGCGCTCCCAGTCTAACATCAGACCAGAACGAGGGTTAGAATAGTAGGACTTGCAGCGGGATCGATAGCACGCAGAGTGGACCGGCTCAATCTCCGACTTGCGCATCCTGCCTCTCTGGTCGGATGAAAGCCTGCACGCTCATTTCATGGGTTAACTTAGGCATACGGAGTTCATCCCCAGTTTAAGCATACGGAGTTCATTTCTAGTCTAAGATCAGAACGGATCGAGGGTTGCGGCAACAGGACAGCAGTAGGATTGGTAGCACACAGGGGGGGACCAGGCCAATCCCCGACTTGTGCATTTTCCTCTCCAGCCGGTTGAGTGCCCGCACGCTCGTTTTGTGGGTTGGCTTAGGCATACGGAGTTCATTCCATGTCTAAGCCCCAGCCAGATCGAGGGTTGTGGTAGCGGGGCCGGTAGCCCGCAGAGGGGGACCGGGCCAATCTTCGGCTTGCGTGTTATGCCTCTCCGACCAACTCAACGCCCGCACACTCGTTTCATGGGTTGACATAGGCATACGGAGTTCATTCCCAGTCTAAGCATACGGGTTCATTCCCAGTCTAATATTAGACCGGTAGTGGGATCGATAGTAGCACACAGAGGGGGATCAGGTTGATCCTCGACTTGTGCATCCTACCTCTCTGGCCGGTTGAGCGCCCACACGTTCATTTCATGGGTTGACTTAGGCATACCTAGTGCATTCCCGATCTCGACCAACCAAGGGCCAGAGGCTATCGACGTCATTTGGGGCAACAACCGAAGGGGACCAGCAGCGGGATCCTTGGTTGGTTTGGTGCCCGCACGCTCGTTTCAGGGGCCGATCGGGGCTCGACATGTGCCAATAGTGGTTGAGGCAACCGCATGCGCCATGGCCTGGCATGTACCAATGGTGTTCGATACAACCGCCTGCACTAGAGGCCATTTTGTGCCGATGGTGGTCGAGGCAATCGCCCGCACCAAGGGTCGGCATGTGCCGATGATGATCGAGGCAACTGCCAACACCAGGGCCCAGCTTGTGCCGATGGTGGTCGAGGCAAGTGCCCGTACCAAAGGGCAACTTGTGTCGATGATGGTCGATGCATGTGCCATCACCATGCGCCATCATGTGCCATTGATGGTCGAGGCCTTGGTCGAAGTTTGATTTTGAGAGACGGTGCACATGCTGGGCTCGGGCATGTGCTGGTGGCACATTTTTTCCCCCAGGGTACCATCATCGGAGAACCTAACCGGCGGCATTGGGGGTTTCATCCATTGAGGGGCCGGGGGGTGTGCGCACATGATGTGCGATGGGTGCTGGTACTTGGCCTTTATATTGGCCCCCTATCCCTCATCAAACCTCAAGAACTCACACCCCCTTATGAGCATTTGAGAATTTATAGGTTTGCTCCCAGTAGCCATTAAAGTGTCTAAAATGGGGACATTTTTTTCAAACGGTCACAAAATCTTCTCCACTTCGAGCTTTTAGCTGAATTTCTTTGTGCGTGCCAATAAAAATACAAGGATCACGTCTACCAAATTTGGGGCCAAAACTCCTAAAAAAATTTTAAAAAATCCTGAATCGTAAAAAGTTTGAAAAATCGTGAAAAATAGAAAACGGGTCATCTTGCCAGGAAACTTGACATGAAGGCTTAGGGGACCATTGTATGAATTTACAAGCCATAAAAATGGCATTGGCACGGCAGAAATATGAAGATGTGCCTGAACCCACCTACCACTCGATCGATCCATGGCTTGCGCATCCCGCCTCTCCGGCCGACTAAGTGCCCGCACGCTCGTTCCGTGGCTTGACTTTGGCATACGTAGTGGCTCACTGTCTAAGATTGGATTGGATTGAGGGTTACGATGACAGGACCCATACTGGGATCGACGGCACGCAGAGGGGATCGGGTCGATCCCCGGCTTACGCATCCTACCTCTCTGGCCCACTGAGCGCCCGCACGCTCATTTCATTGGTTGACTTAGGCATAAAGAGTTCATCCCTAGTCTAAGCATATGGAGTTCATTCCCAGTCTAAGATTGAAACGGATTGACGGTTTGTGGTAGCATGACCAGTAGCAGGATCAGTAGCACGCAGGGGGGACCGAGCCGATCCCTAGCTTGCAAATTCTACCTATCCAACCGACTGAGCACCCGCATGCTCGTTTCGTGGGTTGGCTTAGGCATACAGAGTTCATTCCATGTCTAAGCCCCAGCCGGACTGAGGGTTGTGGCAGCGGGATCGACAGCATGCAGAGGGGAACCAGACAGATCCCTGGCTTGCGCATTATGCCTCTCTGATCGGCTCAGTGCCCGTATGCTCGTTTCGTGGGTTGACTTAGGCATATGGAGTTCATTCCTAGTCTAAGATCCGAACGACAGCAGCACGTAGAGGGGGATCGAGCCGATCCTCGGCTTGCGCATCCTGCCTCACTGACCGGTTGAGCACCCGCACGCTCATTTTATGGGTTGAGTTAGGCATACAGAGTTCATTCCTGGTCTAAGCCCCAACCGGACCGAGGGACTAGCAACGGTATCGGTAGCACGTAGAGGGGGATAGGGCCAATCCTCGACTTACGCATTCAGGCTCTCTGACCGGCTGAGCCCCCGCATGCTCATTTCATGGGTTGACTTAGGCATACGTAGTGCATTCCCGATCTCAACCAACCAAGGGCTAGAGGCTATCGACGGCATTTACGACAACAATCGAACGGGACCAGCAGTGGGATCCTCGGTCGGCTCGTGCATCTCGCCCCCAGTGGTCGGTTCGATTCCCAGACACACATTTTAGGGCCCGACCAAGGATCGACATGTTTCGATAGTGGTCGAGGCAAGCACCCACACCACGGCCCAGCATGTGCCGATGGTGTTCGATGCAACCACCCGTACCAGGGGCCATCTTGTGCCAATGGTGGTTGAGGCAACTGCCCGCACTAGGGCCCAGCAGCAGGACTCACTACGGGATCGACAGTAAGCAGAAGGGATTGAGTCGATCCCTGACTTGCGCATCCTACCTCTCTGGTCGGTTGAGTGCCCATACGCTCATTTCATGAGTTGACTTAGGCATATAGAGTTCATCCCCGATCTAAGCTTACGGAGGTCATCCCCGGCGGAGTTCATTCCCAGTCTAAGATCAAACTGGACCGAGGGTTGTGGCAGTAGGACCAGTAGCAAGATCGATAGCATGTAGGGGGGATCGAACCGATCCCCGACTTGTGCATTCTGCCTCTCCAGCCGGTTAAGCGCCCGCACGCTTGTTTCATGGGTTAGCTTAGGCATACGGAGTTCATTCCATGACTAAGCCCCAGCTGGATCGAGGGTTGTGGCAGCGGCCCGCAGCCACGCAAAGGGATGGGTCGATCCCAGCTTGCCCATTATGCTCTCCGATCGGCACAGTGCTCGAACGTATGGATGGGGTTGACTTAGGCATACGGAGGTCCATTCTAGTGTAGATCAAATCGAACAGCAAAATTGGCACAGACGTAAAGGGGATCGGGTCGATCCTCAACTGCGACACCTGCCTCTTTCGACTGAGTGCCCGACGCTCATTTCTAGGTTGACTAGGCATACGAGTTTTTCCCGTCTAAGCCCCAATCGAACGAGGACCGTAGCAGGATTGGCAACGACCAGAAGGGTTGGGCACTCTCAGCTTAATTTTGGCTCTTCGATTGGCTGCGTGCCGCACGTTCGTTTCATGGGTTGACTTAGGCATACGTAGTGCATTCCCGGTCTCGACCAGCTAAGGGCCAGAGGCTATCGATGGCATTTGGGGCAACAACCGAGGGGGACCAGCAGCAAGATCCTTGATCGGCTCGTGCATCCTACCCTCGGTGATGGTTCAATGCTCGTACGACTCATTTCGAGGGTCGATCGGGGCTCAGCATGTGCCAATAGTGGTCGAGGCAACCGCCCGCACCATGACCCAGCATGTGCCGATCGTGTTCGATGCAACCGCCCGCACCAAGGGCCATCTTGTGGTGATGGTGGTCGAGGCAACCGCCCGTACCAGGGCCAAGCTTGTGTCGATGGTGGTCGAGGCATCCGCCCGCACCATGGCCCAGCTTGTGCCGATGGTGGTCGAGGCAAGTGCCCGTACCAAAGGGCAACCTCTGTCGATGATGGTCGATGCATGTCCTATCACAATGCGCCATCATGTGCCATTAATGGTCAAGGCCTTGGTCGAAGTCTGATTTTGAGCCAAGGTGCACATGCTGGGCTTGGGCATGTATTGGTGTCACATTTTTTTTGCCCGAAGCACCATCGTCGGAGTATCATCAGAGAACCTAATCGACGGCATTGGGGGTTCGACGATTGGGGGGGCCAGGGGGTGCACGCACATGATGTGTGATGGGTGCTGGTACTTGGCCCTTATATTGGCCTCCTATCCCTCATCAAACCTCAAGAACTCACACCCCCTTAAAGAGCATTTGAGATTTTATAGGTTTGCTCCCAGTAGCCATTAAAGTGTCTGAAATTGGGACATTTTTTTCAAACGGTCACAAAATCTTCTCCACTTTTAGTTTTTAGCTGAATTGTTTTTTGCATGCCAACCAAAACACAAGGATCACGTCTACCAAATTTGGGGCCAAAACTCCTTCTAAAAAAATTTTAAAAAATCTCAAACCGTAAAAAGTTTCAAAAATCGTGAAAAATAGAAAACGGGTCGTCTTGCCACGAAACTTCACATGAAGGCTTAGGGGGCAATTGTATGAATTTACAAGCCATAAAAATGGCCCCAATCGATTTAAGCCCCAACCGGATCAAGAGACCCGCAACGAGATCGGCTACATGTAGAGAGGGACCGGGCTGATCCTCCTATTATGCATTCTAGCTCTTCGACTGGCTGAGGACCCGCACGCTCGTTTCATGGGTTGACTTAGGCATACGTAGTGCATTCCCGATCTTGACCAACTAAGGGCTAGAGGCTATTGACGGCGTTTAGGGCAACAATCGAGGGGGACCAGCAGCAGGATCCTTGGTCGGGTCACCCATCCCGCCCCCAATGATCGGTTCGATGCTCGCACGCTCATTTTGGGGGCTGATCAGGGCTCGTTATATGTTGATTGTGGTTGAGGCAACCGCCCACACCAGGGCCCAGCTTGTGCCGATGGTGGTCGAGGCAAGTGCCCATACCAAAGGGCAGCCTATGCCGATGATGGTCGATGTATGTGCCATCACCATGCGCCATCATGTGCCATTGTTGGTTGAGGCCTTGGCCAAGGTTCAATTTTGAGCCACAGTGCACATGCTGGGCTCGGGAATGTGCTGGTGCCACATTTTTTTCACCTGGGGCACCATCACCGGAGCATCGTCGGAGAACCTAACCGACGGCATTGGGGGTTCCAGTGATTGGGGAGGCCGGGGGATGTGCACACATGATGTGCGATGGGTGCTGGTACTTGGCCCTTATATTGGCCCCCTATCCCTCATCAAACCTCAAGAACTCACACCCCTTTAAAGAGCATTTGAGATTTTATAGGTTTGCTCCTAGTAGCCATTAAAGTGTCTGAAATGGGGATATTTTTTTCAAACGGCCACAAAATCTTCTCCACTTCGAGTTTTTAGCTAAATTTGTTTGTGTGTGCCAACAAAAATACAAGGATCACGTCTACCAAATTTGGGGCCAAAACTCCTTCTAAAAGAATTTAATAAAATCCTGAACCGTAAAAAGTTTCAAAAATCATGAAAAATAAAAAATGGGTCGTCTTGCCTCGAAAATTCACATGAAGGCTTAGGGGACCATTGTATGAACTTACAAGCCATAAGAATGGCATTGGCATGGCAGAAATATGAAGATGTGCCTAAACCCACCTACCACTCGATCGATCCACGGCTTGCGCATCACACCTCTCCGGCCTACTAAGTGCCCACACGCTCGCTTCGTGGGTTGACTTAGGCATACGTAGTGCGCTCCTAGTCTAAGATCGGACCAGACCGAAGGTTATGACAGCAGGACCCGTAGCAGATTGACAGCACACAGAGGGGGCCGGGTTGATCCCTGGCTTACGCATCCTACCTCTCTGGCCGACTGAGTGCCCGCATGCTTGTTTCATGGGTTGACTTAGGCATACAGAGTTCATCCCCAGTCTAAGGATTTGGAGTTCATTCCTAGTCTAAGATCAGACCAGATCGAGGTTTGCGGCAGCGGGATCGACAGCACGCAGGGGCGAACCAGGCCGATCCCCGGCTTGCGCATTCTGCTTGTCCGGTCGGTTGAGTGTCCACACACTCGTTTCGTGAGTTGACTTAGGCATACAGAGTTCATCCCCAGTCTAAGCATATAGAGTTCATTCCCAGTTTAGGATTGGATTGGATTGATGGTTGCAGCAACAGGACTAGCAGCAGGACTAGCAGCAGGATCGACAACATGCAAGGAAGGATCGGGCTAATCTCCGGCTTGCGCATTCTACCTCTCCGATCGGCTGAGCGCCCGCATGCTCGTTTCGTGGGTTAGCTTAGGCTTATGGAGTTCATTCCATGTCTAAGCCCCAGCCGAATCAAGGGTTATGGTAGCGGGATCGACAGCACGTAGAAGGGGACCGAGCCGATCCCCGGCTTGAGCATTATGCCACTCCGGCCGACTTAGCATCCGCACGCTCGTTCCGTGGGTTGACTTTGGCATACGAAGTTCATTCCCAATCTAAGCATACGGAGTTTATTCCCAGTCTAAGATCGGATCGATAGCAGCACGGAGAGGGGGATCGGGTCGATCCACAGCTTGCGTATCCTACCTCTCCGACCGGTTGAGTGCTCGCATGCTCATTTCATGGGTTGACTTAGGCATACAGAGTTTATTCTCGGTTTAAGCCCCAACCAGACCGAGGGACCTATAGTGGGATCGACAGCACGTACAAGGGGACCGGGCCGATCCTCGACTTGCACATTTTGGCTCTCCGATTGACTGTGTGCCTGCATGCTCGTTTCATGTGTTGACTTAGGCATACGTAGTGCATTCCCGGTCTCGACCAATCAAGGGCCAGAGGCTATCAACGGCATTTGGGGCAACAACCAAGGGGGACCAGCAGCGAGATCCTTGGTCAACTCACGCATCTCATCCCCAAAAGTCAGTTTGGTGCCCGAACGCTCGTTTTGGGGGTCGATCGAGGCTCGGCATGTGCCGATGGTGGTTGAGGCAACCGCCTGCACCATGGCCCAGCATGTGCCGATGGTGTTTGATGCAACCGTCCACACCATGGTCCATCTTGTGTCGATGGTGGTCGAGCCAACCGCCCGCACCAGGGCTCAGCTTGTGCCGATGGCCGTCGAGGCAAGTGCCCGTACCAAAAGGCAGCTTGTGCCGATGATGGTCGATGCATATGCCATCACCATGCGCCATCATGTGCCATTGATGGTCGATGCCTTGGCTGAAGTTCGATTCTGAGCCACGGTGCACATGCTGGGCTCGAGCATGTGCTGATGCCAGATTTTTT
Organism: Durio zibethinus; assembly: GCF_002303985.1. The sequence goes on along the minus strand of NW_019167971.1, from coordinate 2,814,934 downwards.
TTGCCTGGGGTACCATCACCGGAGCATCGTCGGAGAACCTAACCGACGGTATTGGGGGTTCCGGTGATTCGGGGGGCCGAGGGGTGTGCGCACATGATGTGCGATGGGTGCTGGTACTTGGCCCTTATATTGGCCCCCTATCCCTCATCAAACCTCGAGAACTCACTCCCTCTTAAAGAGCATTTGAGATTTTATAGGTTTGCTCCCAATAGCCATTAAAGTGTCTGAAATGGGGACATTTTTTTCAAACGGTCACAAAATCTTCTCCACTTCGAGTTTTTAGCTGAATTTGTTTGTGAGTGCCAACAAAAATACAAGGATCACGTCTACCAAATTTGGGGCCAAAACTCCTTTTAAAAAAATTTTAAAAAATCCTGAATCGTAAAAAGTTTTGAAAGTCGTGAAAAATAGAAAACGGGTCGTCTTGCCACAAAACTTCACATGAAGGCTGAGGGGACCATTGTATGAATTTACAAGCCATAAAAATGGCATTGGCATGGCAGAAATATGAAGATGTGCCTGAACACCCTACCACCCGATCGATCCATGGCTTGCTCATCCCGCCTTTTCGGCCGGCTAGGTGCCCGCACGCTTGTTTCATGGGTTGACTTAGGCATACGTAGTTTGCTCCCAGTCTAAGATAGGATTGGACCGAGGGTTGTGCAGCAGGACCTGCAGCGGGATCGATAGTAGGCTAAGGGGACGTTGTCGATCCCCGGCTTACGTATCCTACCTCTCTGGCCGCCTGAGCGCCCACACGCTCGTTTCGTGGGTTGACTTAGGCATACGGAGTTCATCCCCAGTCTAAGCATACGGAGTTCATTCCCAGTCTAAGATCGGACCGAAACGAGGGTTGTGGCAGCAGGACCAATAGCAGGATCGACAACACGTAGGGGGGATCGAGTCGATCACCAGCATGCGCATTCTGCCTCTTTGGTCGACTAAGCTCCCGCATGCTCGTTTCATGGGTTGGCTTAGGCATACGGAGTTCATTCCATGTCTAAGCCCTAGTCGGACCGAAAGTTGTGGCAGGGGGACCAGCAGCACGCAGAGGGCGATCAGGCCAATCCCTGGCTTCTGCATTATGCCTCTCTGACCTGTTTAGTGCCCACACGCTTGTTTCGTGGGTTGACTTAGGCATTCAGAGTTCATTCCCAATCTAAGCATACGGAGTTCATTCCCAGTCTAAGATCGGATCGACAGTAGCACGCAGAGGGGGACTGAGCCGATCCTCGGCTCGCGTATCCTGTCTCTCCGTCTGGCTGAGCTCCCACACGCTCGTTTCGTGGGTTAACTAAGGCATAGAGAGTTCATTCCCGATCTAAGCCCCAATCGAATTGAGGGACCCATAGTAGGATTGACAACACGCAGAGGGGGATCGAGTCGATCCTCAACTTGCGCAATTTGGCTCTCCGACTGGTTGAACACCCGTACACTCGTTTCATTGGTTGACTTAGGCATACGTAGTGCATTTTTGGTCTCGACCAATCAAGGACCAAAGGCTATCGATGATGTTTGGGGCAACAACTAAGGGGGACCAGTAGCGGGATCCTTGGTCAGCTTGCGCATCCCACCCCCAGCAGTCGGTTCAGTGCCCGTACGCTCATTTTGGGGGTCGATCGAGGCTCGACATGTGCCGATGGTGGTTGAGGCAACCGCCCGCACCACGGCCCGGCATGTACCGATGGTGTTCGATGCAACCGCCCGCATCAGGGCCCAGCTTATCCCGATGGCGGTTGAGGCAAGTGCCCGTACCAAAAGGCAGCCTGTGTCGATGATGGTCGATGCATGTGCCACCACCATGCTCCATCATGTGCCATCGATGGTCGAGGCCTTAGTCGAAGTTCAATTTTGAGCCACGGTGCACATGCTGCACTTGTGCATGTGCTGGTGCTGCTTTTTTTTCACCCAAGGCACCATCGCTAGAGAACCTAACAAGAGGCATTGGGGGTTCCGACGATTGGGGGCCCGAGGGGTGTGTGCACATGATGTGCGATGGGTGCTGGTACTTGGCCCTTATGTTGGCCCCCTATCCCTCATCAAACCTCGAGAACTCACACCCCCTTAAAGAGCATTTGAGATTTTATAGGTTTGCTCCCAGTAGCCATTAAAGTGTTTGAAATGGGGACATTTTTTTCAAACGGTCACAAAATCTTCTCCACTTTGAGTTTTTACCTGAATTTGTTTGTGCGTGCCAACAAAAATACAAGGATCACGTCTACCAAATTTAGGGCCAAAACTCTTTAAAAAAAATATTTTTAAAATCTCGAACTGTAAAAAGTTTCAAAAATCGTGAAAAATAGAAAACGGGACATCTTGCCACGAAACTTCACATGAAGGCTTAGGGGACCATTGTATGAATTTACAAGCCATAAAAATTGCATTGGCATGGTAGAAATATGAAGATGTGCCTGAACCCACCTACCACTAGATTGATCCATGGCTTGTGCATCCTGTCTCTCCAACTGGCTAAGTGCCCGCACGCTCTTTTCGTGGGTTGACTTAGGCATACGTAGTATGCTCCAAGCCTAAGATCGGACCAGACCGAGGGTTGTGACAGCAGGACTCGTAGTGGGATCGACAGCACGCAGAGGGAACCTGGTCGATCCCCGGCATACGCATCCTTCCTCTCTGACCGACTGAGCGCTCGCACGCTCATTTCATGGGTTGACTTAGGCATACGGAGTTCATCGTCAGTCTAGGCATATGAAGTTCATTCTCAGTCTAAGATTGGATCAGACCAAGGGTTGTGACAGCAGGATCAGCAGCAGGATCGGTAGCACATAGGGGGGACCGAACCAATCCCCGGCTTGCACATTCTACCTCTTCGGTCGGCTGAGCCCCCGCACGCTTGTTTCATGGGTTGGATTAGGCATACAGAGTTCATTCCATGTCTAAGGCCCAGCAGGATTGAGGGTTATGTTAACAGGATCGACAGCACGCAAAGGGGGACCGGGCCTATCCTCGACTTGCACATTATGCCTCTTCGGCCTGCTCAGCGCCCGCACGCTCGTTTCGTGGGTTGACTCAGGTATACGGAGTTCATTCCTAGTCTAAGCATACAGAGTTCATTCTCAGTCCAAGATCAGACTGACAGTAGCACGTAAAGGGGATTGGGTCGATCCTCGGCTTACGTATCCTACCTCTCCGACCGGCTGAGTGCCCACACGCTCGTTTCATGGGTTGACTTAGGCATGCGGAATTTATTCCCGGTCTAAGCCCCAATCGGATAGAAGGACCCGTAACGGGATCGACAGCACGTAGAGGGGGACCGAGTAGATCCTCGGCTTGTGCAATCTAGCTCTCCAGCCAGTTGAGCACCCGCACGCTCGTTTCATGGGTTGACTTAGGCATACGTAGTGTATTCCCGATCTCGACCAATCAAGGGCTAGAGGCTATCGATGGCATTTGGGGCAACAATCGAGGGGGACCAGCAGCGGGATCCTTGGTCAGCTCGTGTATCCCACCCCTTACGGTTGGTTTGGTGCCTGTACGCTCATTTCAGAGGCCGATCGAGGCTCGGTATGTGCCGATGGTGGTCGAGGCAACCGCCCGCACCACAGCCCAGCATGTGCCAATGGTGTTCGATGTAACCGCCCGCACCAGGGGCCATCTTGTGCCAATGGTGGTTGAGGCAATCACCCGAACCAAGGGTCGGTATGTGGCGATGGTGATCGAGCCAACCGCCCGCACCAGGGTCCAACTTGTGCCGATGGCGGTCGAGGCAAGTGCCAGTACCAAAGGGCAACCTGTGCTGATGATGGTCGATGCACGTGCCATCACCATGCACCATCATGTGCCATTGATGGTCGAGGCCTTGGCCGAAGTTTGATTTTGAGCCACGGTGCACATGCTGGGCTCGAGCATGTACTGGTGCCACATTTTTTTCGCCCGGGGCACCATCGTCGGAGCATCGCTAGAGAACCTAACCGACGGCATTGGGAGTTTCGGCGATTCGAGGGGCCGGGGGGTGTACACACATGATGTGTGATGGGTGTTGGTACTTGGCCCTTATATTGGCCCCTTATCCCTCATCAAACCTCGAGAACTCACACCCCCTTAAAGAGCATTTGAGATTTTATAGGTTTGCTCCCAGTAGCCATTAAAGTATTCGAAATAAGGACATTTTTTTCAAATGAACACAAAATCTTCTCCACTTTGACTTTTTAGCTGAATTTGTTTGTGTGCGCCAACAAAAATACAAGGATCACGTCTACCAAATTTGGGGCCAAAACTCCTTCTAAAAAAATTTTAAAAAATCTTGAACTATGAAAAGCTTCGAAAGTCATGAAAAATAGAAAATGGACATCTTGCCATGAAACTTCACATGAAGGCTTAGGGGACCATTATATGAATTTACAAGCCATAAAAATGGCATTGGCACGACAAAAATATGAAGATGTGCCTAAACCCACCTACCACTCAATCGACCCACGGCTTATGCATCCCGCCTTTCCGACCGGTTAAGTGCCCGCATGCTCATTTCGTGGGTTGACTTAGGCATACGTAGAGTGCTCCCAGTCTAAGATCAGACAGGATCGAGGGTTGTGGTAGCAAGACTCGCAACGGAATCGATAGCACGCAGAGGGGAGCGAGTCAATTCTCATCTTACACATCCTGCCTCTTTGGCCAGCTGAGCGCCCACACACTCGTTTCGTGGGTTGACTTAGGGATACGGAGTTCATCCCTAGTCTAAGCATACGGAGCTCATTCCCAGTCTAAGATCAGATCGGTAGCAACAAGCAGGGGGGATCGGACCAATCCCTGGCTTGCGTATCTTACCTCTCAGGCTAGCTGAGCACCTGCATGCTCGTTTCGCGAGTTGACTTAGGCATACAGAGTTCATTCCCGATCTAATCCCTAATCGAATTGAGGGACCCGTAGTGGGATCGACAGCATGTAGAAGGGGACCAGGCCAATCCTTGGCTTATGCATTCTGGCTCTCCGATAGACTGAGCACCCACACGCTCATTTCATGGGTTGACTTAGGCATACGTAGTGCATTCTTGATCTCGATCAATCAAGGGCCAGAGGCTATCAATGGCGTTTGGGGCAACAACCGAGGGGGACCAGCAGTGGGATCCTTGGTCGGCTCGTGCATCCCACCCCCAGTAATCAGTTCGGTGCCCGTACGCTTGTTTCGAAGGTTGACCGGGGTTCTGCATGTGTCGATGGTGGTCGAGGCAATCGTCCGCACCATGGCCCAGCATGTGTCGATGGTGTTCGATGTAACCACCCGCACCAGTGGCCATTTTATGCCGATGGTGGTTGAGGCTATCGCCCGTACCAGGGGCCAGCATGTGCCGATGGTGATCGAGGCCACCGCCCGCACCAGCGCCCAGCTTGTGCCTATGGCGGTCGAGGCAAGTGCCCGTACCAAAGGGCAGCCTTTGTCGATGATGGTCGATGCATGTGCCATCACCATGCGCCATCATGTGCCATTGATGGTCGAGGCCATGGCCGAAGTTTGATTTTGAGCCACGGTGCACACGCTGGCTCAGGCATGTGCTGGTGCCACATTCTTTTTTGCCCAGGGCACCTCGTCGGAGCATCGTTGGAGAACCTAACCGGCGACATTGGGGGTTCCGACGATTGTGGGGGCTGGGGTGTGTGGCACATGATGTGCGATGGGTGCTGGTACTTGGCCTTTATATTGGCCCCGTATCCCTCATCAAACCTCGAGAACTCACACCCCCTTAAAGAGCATTTGAGATTTTATAGGTTTGCTCCCAGTAGCCATTAAAGTGTCTAAAATGGGAACAATTATTTTCAAACAATCACAAAATCTTCTCCGCTTCAAGTTTTTAGCTGAATTTGTTTATGCGTGCCAACAAAAATACAAGGATCACGTCTACCAATTTTGGGGCCAAAACTCCTTGTAAAAAAATTTTAAAAAATCTCGAACCGTAAAAAGTTTCAAAAATCATGAAAAATAGAAAATGGGTCATAACTTCACATGAAGGCTAAGGGGACCATTGTATGAATTTACAAGCCATAAAAATGGCATTGGCACGATAGAAATATGAAGATGTGCCTGAACCCACCTACCACTTGATCGATCCACAGCTTGCGCATCCTGCCTCTCCGGTCGGTTAAGTGCCCGCATGCTCATTTTGTTGGTTGACTTAGGCATACATAGTGCGCTCCCAGTCTAAGATCGGACTAGACCGAAGGTTGCAGTAGCAGGACCCATAACGGGATCGACAATATGCAGAGGGGACCGGGTCAATCCCCGGCTTACGCATCTTGCCTCTCTGGCTGGTTGAGCGCCCGCACGTTTCTGGGTTGACTTAGGCATATGGAGTTCATCCCTAGTCTAAGCATACAGAGTTCATTCCTAGTATAAGATCAGACCAGATCGAGGTTTGCGATAGTAGGACCAGCAGCAGGATCGGTAGCACACAGGGCGGACCAAGTCGATCCTCGGCTTACGTATTCTACCTCTCCGACCGATTGAGCCCTCGTATGCTCGTTTCATGGGTTGGCTTAGGTATACGGAGTTCATTCCATGTCTAAGCCCTAGTCGGATTGAGGGTTGTGGTAGCGGGACCGACAGCATGCAGAGGGGAACCGGGCTGATCTCCGGCCTGCTCAACGCCCGCACGCTCGTTTCGTGGGATGACTTAGGTATATGGAGTTTATTCCTAGTCTAAGCATACGGAGTTCATTCCCAGTCTAAGATCGGACTAGCAGCAGCACGCGAAGGGGGATCGGGCTGATCCTCGGCTTGCGCATCCTACCTCTCCGGTCGGATGAGCGATCGCATGCTCGTTTCATGGGATGACTTAGGCATACAGAGTTCATTCCCGATCTAAGCCCCAACCAGATCGTGGGACCCATAGCGAGATCGGCAGCATACAGAGGGGGACCGGGTCGATCCTTGACTTACGCATTCTGGCTCTCCAATTTGCTGAGCACCCACACGCTCATTTCATGGGTTGACTTAGGCATACGTAGTGCGTTCCTGGTCTCGACCAATCAAGGGCCAGAGGCTATCGATGGCATTTAAGGCAACAACCAAGGGGGACCAGCAGTGGGATCCTTGGTCGGCTTGCGTATCCCACCCCCAGCGGTGGGTTTGGTGCCCACACGCTCATTTTTGGGGTCGATCAAAGCTCGGCATTTATCGATGGTGTCGAGGCAACCGACCGCACCACGGCCCAGCATGTGCCGATGGTGTTCAATGCAACCGCCCGCACCTGAGCCATCTTGAGTCGATGGTGGTCGAGGCAATCGCCCGCACCAAGGGTCGGCATGTGTCGATGGTGATCGAGGCAACCGCAAGTACCAGGGCCCAGCTTGTGCCATGGCAGTCGAGGCAAGAGCCCATACCAAAGGGCAGCCTATGCTGATGATGGTCGATGCATGTGCCATCACCATGCACCATCATGTGCCATTGATAGTAAAGGCCTTGCCCAAAAGTTCAATTTTGAGCCACGGTGCACATGCTGGGCTCGAGCATGTGCTGGTGCCACATTTTTTTCACCCGGGGTACCATCGTCGAAGGATTGTCGGAGAACCTAACCGGCGGCATTGGGGTTCCGATGATTGGGGGGGCCGGGGGTGTGCGCAAATGATGTGCGATGGGTGCTGGTACTTGGCCCATATGTTGGCCCCCTATCCCTCATCAAACCTCAAGAACTCACACCCCCTTAAAGAGCATTTGAGATTTTATAGGTTTGCTCCCAGTAGCCATTAAAGTGTCTGAAATGGGGACATTTTTTTCAAACGATCACAAAATCTTCTCCACTATGAGTTTTTAGCTGAATTTTTTTGTGCGTGCCAACAAAAATACAAGGACCACATCTACAAAATTTGGGGCCAAAACTCCTTCTAAAAAAATTTTAAAAAATCCCAAACCGCAAAAGTTTTGAAAATCGTGAAAAATAGAAAACGGGTCGTCTTGCCATGAAACTTCACATGAAGGCTTAGGGGACCATTGTATGAATTTACAAGCCATAAAAATGGCATTGGCATGGCAGAAATATGATGTTGTGCCTGAACCCACCTACCACTTGATCGATCCATGGCTTGTGCATCCCGCCTCTCCGATCGGCTAAGTTCTCGCACGCTCGTTTTGTGAGTTGACTTAGGCATACGTAGTGCACTCCCAATCTAAGATCAGATCGGACCGAGGGTTGTGGTAGTAGGACCTGCAGTGGGATCAGGAGCACGAAGATAGGATCAGGTCGATCCTCGGCTTGCACATCCTACCTCTCTGGCCGGTTGAGCCCCGCACGCTCGTTTCATAGGTTGACTTAGGCATACGGTGTTCATCCCCAGTCTAAGCATACGAAGTTCATTCCCAGTCTAAGATTGGATCAGACCGAGGGTTGTGATGGCAAGACTCATAACAGGATTGGCAGCACGCAGACAGGACAAGGTCGATCCTCAGCTTACGCATGCTACCTCTCTAGCCGACTGAGCGCCTGCACGCTCGTTTCATGGGTTGACTTAGGCATACGGTGTTCATGCCTAGTCTAAGCATACGGAGTTCATTCCCAATCTAAGATTGGATCAGACCGAGGGTTGCGGTAGCAAGACTCACAGCGGGATCAGCAGCACGTAGAGGGGACAGGGTCGATCTTCGACTTGTGCATGCTGCCTCTCTGGTCGGCTGAGCACCCGCACGTTCATTTCGTGGGTTGACTTAGGCATACGGAGTTCATCCCCAGTCTAAGCATATGAAGTTCATTCTAGTCTAAGATCGGATCGGATCGAGAGTTTCGACAGCAGGACCAGCAGCAGGATCGGTAGCACGCAGGGGGGGATCGAGTCGATCCCCTGCTTGTGATTCTGCCTCTCTGACCGATTGAGCCCCCGTACGCTCGTTTCGTCGGTTGGCTTAGGCATACAGAGTTCATTCCATGTCTAAGCCCTAGCCAGATTGAGGGTTATGGCAGCAGGATCGGTAGCACGCAGAGGGGGATCGGGTTGATCCCCGGCTTACGCATTATGCCTCTCCGGCCTGCTCAATGCCCGCATGCTCGTTTCATGGGTTGACTTAGGGATACGGAGTTCATTCCCAGTCTAAGCATATGGAGTTCATTCCCAGTCTAAGATCATACCTGCAGTCGCATGTAGATGGAGACCGGGTCGATCCTCGACTTACGCATCCTGCCTCCCCGATCGGTTGAGCACCCGTATGGTCATTTCTTGTGTTGACTTAAGCATACAGAGTTCATTCCTAGTCTAAGATATGGGGCTCATACCCAGTCTAAGATCAGACCGGTAGCAGCACACAGAGGGGGATTGAGTCGATCCTCTGCTTGCGCATTCTGGCTTTTCAGTCGGCTGAGCACCCGCACGCTTGTTTCATGGGTTGACTTAGGCATATGTAGTGCATTCCCGATCTTGACCAATCAAGGGCCAGATGCTATCGACGGTGTTTAGGTCAACAACTGAGGGAGACCAACAGTGGGATCCTTGGTCGGCTCATGCATCCCACCCCCAACGATCGGTTCGGTGCCCGCATGCTCGTTTTGATGGTTGACCGGGGCTCGGCATGTGTCGATGGTGTTCGATGCAACTGCTCGCACCAGGGGCCATCTTGTGCCGATGGTGGTCGAGGCAACTGCCCGCACCAGGACCCAGCTTGTGCCAATGGTGGTCGAGGCAAGTGCCCATACCAAAGGGCAGCTTGTGCCGATGATGGTCGATGCATGTGCCGTCACCATGCGCCATCATGTGCCATTGATGGTCGAAGCCTTGGCCAAAGTTTGATTTGGAGCCACGGTGCACATGCTGGGCTCGGGAATGTGCTGGTGCCACATTTTTTTCACCCAGGGCACCATAGCCGAAGCATCGCCGAAGAGCCTAACTGACGGCATTGGGGGTTTCGACGTTAGGGGGTTGGGGGTGCGCGTACATGATGTGCGATAGGTACTGGTACTTGGCCCTTATATTGGTCACAAAATCTTCTCCACTTTGAGCTTTTAGCTAATTTTTTTTGTGCGTGCTAACAAAAATACAACGATCATGTCAACCAAATTTGGGGCCAAAACTCCTTCTAAAAAAATTTTAAAAAATCTCGAACCGTAAAAAGTTTCAAAAATCATGAAAAATAAAAAACGGGTCGTCTTGCCACGAAACTTCACATGGAGGCTTAGGGGACGATTGTATGAATTTACAAGCCATAAAAATGGCATTGGCAAGGCAAAAATATAAAGATGTGCCTGAACCCACCTACCACTCGATCGATCCATGACTTATGCATCCCGCATCTCCAGTCGGCTAAGTGGCCTTAGGCTCGTTTCGTGGGTTGACTTAGGCATACGTAGTGCTCTCCCAGTCTAAGATTGGATCAGACTCAGGGTTACGGTAGCAGGACCCATAGTGGGATTGGCAGCACGCAGAGGGGACCGGGTCGATTTTCGGCTTGCGCATCCATTCTCTCTGGCCGACTGAACGCCTGCACGCTCGCTTCGTGGGTTGACTTAGGCATACGGTGTTCATCCCCAGTCTAAGCATACGAAGTTCATTCCCAGTCTAAGATCGGATCGGACCGAGGGTTGTGACAGCAGGGCCAGCAGCAGGAGCAGTAGCACGTAGTGGGGGACCGGGTCGATCCCCAACTTACGCATTCTGCCTCTGGTTGATTGAGCACCTGCACGCTCGTTTCATGGGTTGGCTTAGGCATACAAAGTTCATTCCATGTCTAAGCCCTAGTCGGTCCGAGGGTTGTGGCAGCAGGACCGGTAGCATGTGGAAAGGGATCGGGCCGATCCCCAGCTTGTGCATTCTGCCTCTCCGTCTGGCTCAGTGCCCGCACGTTCGTTTCGTAGGTTGCCTTAGGCATACGGAGTTCATTCCTGGTCTAAGCATACGGAGTTCATTCCCAGTCTAAGATCAGACCAGTAGTAGCACGTAGAGGGGGACCAGATCGATCTTCGGCTTACACATTGTGCCTCTCTAGCCGGTTGAGAGCCCGGCATGCTCATTTCATGGGTTGAATTAGGCATACGGAGTTCACTCCTGATCTAAGCCCCAACCAGATTGAGAGACCCGCAGCGGGATTGATAGCATACAGAGGGGGACTAGGCCGATCCTTGACTTGCGCATTCTGGCTCTCCGACCGCCCGCATGCTCATTTCATGGGTTGACTTAGGCATACGTAGTGCATTCTCGGTCTCGACCAACCAAGGGCCAAAGGCTATCGACAACGTTTGGGGCAACAACCGAGGGGGACCAGTAGTGGGATCCTTGGTTGGCTCATGCATCCCACCCCCAGTGGTCGGTTCGATGCTCGTATGCTTGTTTCGAGGGCCGACCGGGGCTCAGCATGTGCCGATGGTGGTCGAGGCAACCGCCCGCACCACGGCCTAGCATGTGTCGATGGTGTTCGATGCAACCACCCGTACCAGGGGCCATCTTGTGCCGATGGTTGTCGAGGTAATCGTCTGCACCAGGGCCCAGCTTGTGCCGATGGTGATCGAGGCAAGTGCCCGTACCAAAGGGCAGCCTGTATCGATGATGGTCGATGATGGTCGATGCATGTGCCATCACCATGCGCCATCATGTGCCATTGATGGTCAAGGCCTTGGTTGAAGTACAATTTTGAGCCACAGTGCACATGCTAGGCTCGAGCATGTGCTGGTGCCACATTTTTCTCACTTGGGGCACCATCGTCAGTGCATCACCGGAGAACCTAACCGACAGCATTGGTGGTTCCAACGATTGGGGGGAAGGTGGGTGTGCGCACATGATGTGTGATGGGTGCTGGTACTTGGCCCTTATATTGGCCCCCTATCCCTCATCAAACCTCAACAACTCACACCCCCTTAAAAGAGCATTTGAGATTTTATAGGTTTGCTCTTAGTAGCCATTAAAGTGTCTGAAATGGGGACATTTTCTTCAAATGGTCACAAAACCTTCTCCACTTCGAGTTTTTACCTGAATTTGTTTGTGCGTGCCAACAAAAATACAAGGATCACGTTTACCAAATTTGGGGCCAAAACTCCTTATAAAAAAAGTTTTAAAAAATCCCGAACCATAAAAAGTTTCAAAAATCATGAAAAATAGAAAACGGGTCGTCTTGCCACGAAACTTCACATGAAGGCTTAGAGGACCATTGTATGAATTTACAAGCCATAAAATGGCATTGGCATGATAGAAATATGAAGATGTGCCTGAACCCACCTATCACTCGATCGATCCATGGCTTGCGCATCCCGCCTCTCTAACCGGTTAAATGCCCGCACGCTCGTTTCGTGGGTTGACTTAGGCATACATAGTGCGCTCCCAGTCTAAGATCAGACCGAACTGAGGGCTTGCGATAGTAGGACCCGTAGCGGGATCTGCAGTACGCAGAGGGGACTGGGTCGATCCCCCGCTTACGCATCTTACCTCTCTGGCCGACTGAGCGCCCGCATGCTCAATTCATGGGTTGACTTAGGCATACGGAGTTCATCCATTGTCTAAGCATACGGAGTTCATTCCCAGTCTAAGATTAGATCGGACTGAGAGTTGCAGTAGCAGAACCAGCAGTAGGATCTACAGCACGTAAAGGGGGACCGGGCCGATCCCCGACTTACGCATTCTGCCTCTCTGACCGGATGAACCCCAGCACGCTCGTTTCATGGGCTGGCTTAGGCATACGGAGTTCATTCCCTGTCTACACCCCAGTCGAACAGAGGGTTGTGGCAGCGGGACTGACAGCATGCAGCGGGGATCGGGTCAATCCTCGGCTTGCTCATTATGCCTCTTGGGCCCACTCAGTGCCTGCACGCTCGTTTCGTGGGTTGACTTAGGCATACGGAGTTCATTCCCGATCTAAGGCCCAACCAGATCGAGGGACCCGTAATGGGATCGATAGCATGTAGAGGGGGACCGAGCCGATCCTCGGCTTGTGCATTCTGGCTCTCCTACCGACTGAGTGCCCGTACGCTCATTTCATGGGTTGACTTAAGCATATGTAATGCATTCCAGGTCTCGACCAACCAAGGGCCAGAGGTTATCGACGGCGTTTGGGGCAACAACCGAGGGGGACCAGCAGCGGGATCCTTGGTCGGCTCGTGCATCCCACCCTCAGTGGTCGGCTCGATGCTCGCACGCTCGTTTCGAGGGCCGATCGGGCCTCGGCATGTGCCGATGGTGGTCGAGGCAACCGCCCGCACCACGGCCCAGCATGTGTCGATGGTGTTCGATGTAACCGCCCGCACCAGGGGCCATCTTGTCCCGATGGTGGTTGAGGCAATCACCCGCACCAAGGGCTGGCATGTGCCGATGGTGATCGAGGCAACCGCCCAAACCAGGGCCCAGCTTGTGCCGATGGCGATCGAGGCAAGTGCCCATACCAAAGGGTAGACTGTGCCGATGATGGTCGATGCATGTGCCATCACCATGCGCCATCATGTGGCATTGATGGTTGAGGACTTGGTCGAAGTTCGATTTTGAGCCACGGTGCACATGCTGGGCTCGGGCATGTGCTGGTGCCACATTTCTTTTGCCCGAGGCACCATCATCGGAGAACGTAACCGATGGCTTTGAGGGTTCCGACGATTGGGGGGCCGGGGGGTGTGCGCACATGGTGTGCAAAGGGTGCTGGCCCTTATATTGGCCCCCTATCCCTCATCAAACCTCGAGAACTCACACCCCCTTAAAATGCATTTGAGATTTTATAGGTTTGCTCCAAGTAGCCATTAAAGTGTCTGAAATGGGGACATTTTTTTCAAACGGTCACAAAATCTTCTCCACTGCGAGTTTTTAGCTGAATTTTTTTGTGCGTGCCAAAAAAAATACAAGGATCACGTCTACCAAATTTGCGGCCAAAACTCTTGCTAAAAAAATTTAAAAAAATCCCAAACCGTAAAAATTTTAAAAAATCGTGAAAAATAGAAAACGGGTCATCTTGCCACGAAACTTCATATGAAGGCTTAGGGGACCATTGTATGACTTTACAAGCCATAAAAATTGCATTGGCATGGCAGAAATTTAAAGATGTGCCTGAACTCACCTACCGTTCGATCGATCCACGGCTTGCGCATCCCGCCTCTCTGGCTGGCTAAGTGCCCACACGCTCGTTTCTTGGGTTGACCTAGGCATACGTAGTGCGCTCCCAGTCTAAGATCAGACCAGACCTAGGGTTGTGATAGCAGGACCCGCAGCAGGATCGACAGCACGCAGAGGGAACAGGGTCGATCCCCGGCTTACGCATCCTACCTCTCTGGCCGGCTAAGCGCCCGCACGCTCGTTTCGTGGATTGACTTAGGCATATGGAGTTTATCCCCAGTCTAAGCATACGGAGTTCATTCATAGTCAAAGATCAGACCGGATTAACAGTTACAGCAGTAGGATCAGCAGCATGCAAGGGGGACCGGGTCGATCCACAGCTTACGCATTCTGCCTCTCCGACCGACTGAGCGCCCGCACGCTCGTTTCATGGGTTGGCTTAGGCATACGGAGATCATTCCATGTCTAAGCCCTAGCCAGACCGAGGGTTGTGGCAGCGGGACCGACAACACGTAGAGGGGGACCGAGCCAATCCCCGGCTTGCGCATTATGCCTCTTCGGCTGGCTTAACGTCCGTACACTCGTTTCGTGGGTTAACTTAGGCATACGGAGTTCATTCCCAATCTAAGCATATGGAGTTCATTCCCAATCTAAGATCAGACCTGCAGTGGGATCGACTGTAGCATGCAGAGGGGGATCGGGTCGATCCCTGGCTTGCACATTCTGCCTCTCCGGTCGACTGAGCACCCGCACGCTCGTTTCATGGGTTGGCTTAGGCATACGGAGTTCATTCCATGTCTAAGCCCCAACAGGACCGAGGGTTGTGGTAGCGGGACTGACAGCACGTAGAGGGGGACTGGGCCGATCCCTGGCTTGCGCATCCTGCCTTTCCGATCGGTTGAGCACCCGCACGCTCATTTCATGGGTTGACTTAGGCATACGGAATTCATTCCCGGTCTAAGCCCCAATCGGACCGAGGGACCCGTAACGGGATCGGCATCACGCAGAGGGGGACCAGGCCGATCCTCAGCTTACGCATTCTGGCTCTCCGACTGACTAAGCTCACGCACGCTCGTTTCATGGGTTGACTTAGGCATACGTAGTGCATTCCCGGTCTTGATGAACCAAGGCTAGAGGCTATCGACGGCGTTTGGGGTAACAATCGAGGCGAACCAGCAGCAAGATCCTTGGTTAGCTCATGCATCCCACCCCCAGTGGTTGGTTCAGTGCCCGCACGCTCATTTCAGGGGTCGACTGGGGCTCGACATGTGCTGATGGTGGTCAAGGCAACTGCCCACACCATGGCCCAGCAAGTGCCGCTGGTGTTTGATGCAACCGCCCGCACCAGGGCCTATATTATACTGATGGTGGTCGAGGCAATCGCCCGTACCAAGGGTCGGTATGTGTCGATGGTGATCGAGGCAACCGTCCGCACCAGGGCCCAGCTTGTGCCGATGGCAGTCGAGGCAAGTGCCCATACCAAAGGGCAGCCTGTGCCGATGATGGTCGATGCATGTGCCATCACCATGCACCATCATGTGCCATTGATGGTCGATCCACAGTCACAAAATCTTTTCCACTTCGATCGATCCACGGCTTGCGCATCCCACCTCTCCGACTGGCTAAGTGCCCACATGCTCATTTCGTGGGTTGACCTAGGTATACGTAGTTCGCTCCCAGTCTAAAATCAGACCGGACTGAGGGTTATAGTAGCAAGACCCACAGTGAGATCGACAGCATGCAGAGGGGGCCGGGTCTATCCCTGGCTTGGCAATCTTGCTTCTCTGGCCGACGGAGCACCTACACGCTAGTTTTATGGGTTGACTTAGGCATACGGAGTTCATCCCCAGTCTAGGCATACAAAGTTCATTCCCAGTCTAAGCATACAGAGTTCATTCGTAGTCTAAGATCAGGTCAAACCGAGGGTTACGGCAGCAGGACCTGTAGCAATATCTGTAGCACGCAGGGGGGGATCGAGCTGATCCCTAGCTTATGCATTCTACCTCTCCAATCATCTGAGCACCCGCACGCTCGTTTCGTGGGTTGCCTTAGGCATACGAAGTTCATTCCATGTCTAAGCCCCAGCCGAACCAAGGGTTGTGGCAGCAGGACCGACAGCACGTAAAGGGGGATCGAGTCGATCCTCGACTTACGCATTATGCCTCTTCGACCGGCTTAGCACCCGCACGCTCGTTTCATGGGTTAACTTAGGCATACAGAGTTCATTCCCACTCTAAGCATACAGAGTTCTTTCCCAGTCTAAGTTTGGACCGATAGCGGGATCGACAGCAGCACACAGAGGGGGACCGATCTGATTCTTGACTTACGCATTTTGCCTCTCTGACTGGCTGAGCGCCCGCACGCTTATTTCGTGGGTTGACTTAGGCATGTAGAGTTCATTCCCAGTCTAAGCATACGGAGTTCATTCCCAGTCTAAGATCGGATCGGTAGCGGGATCGGCAGCAATACGCAGAGGGGGATCGGGTCGATCCTCGGCTTGCATATCCTACCTCCCCGATCGGTTGAGTGCCCGCACACTCGTTTCATGGGTTGACTTAGGCATACAGAGTTCATTCCCGATCTAAGCCCCAACTGGATCGAGGGACCCATAGCGAGATCGGTAGCATGCAGAGGGGGACCGAGCCGATCCTCGGCTTATGCATTTTGGCTCTCCAGTCGGTTGAGCACCCGTACGCTCATTTTATGGGTTGACTTAGGCATACGTAGTGCATTCCCGATCTCAACCAACCAAGGGCTAGAGGCTATCGACTGCATTTGGGGCAACAATCGAGGGGGACCAGTAGCAGGATATTTGGTCGGCTCGCACATCCTGCACCCAGTGGTCGATTTAGTGCTCGAACGCTCATTTCAAGGTCTGATCGAGGCTCGACATGTGTCGATGGTGGTCGAGGTAACTGCCCGCACCACAGCCCAACGATGGTGTTCGATGTAACCGCCCTTACCAGGTACCATCTTGTGTCGATGGTGGTCAAGGCAACCGCCCGCACCAGGCCCAGCTTGTGTCAATGGCGGTCGAGGTAAGTGCTCGTATCGAATGGTAGCCTGTGCCGATGATGGTCGATGCATGTGCCGTCACCAAGTGCCATCATGTGCCATTGATGGTCGAGGCCTTGGCCAAAGTTTGATTTTGAGCCATGGTACACATGTTGGGCTCGGGCATGTGCTGATGCCACATTATTTTCGCCTGGGGCACCATCACCGAAGCATCACCAGAGAACCTAACTGGCGGTATTGGTGGATTCGATGATTGTGGGGGTCGGGGGTGTGCACACATGATGTGCGATGGGTACTGGTACTTGGCCTTTATATTGGCCCCCTATCCCTCATCAAACTTCGAGAACTCACACCCCCTTAAAGAGCATTTGAGATTTTATAGGTTTGCTCCCAGTAGCCATTAAAGTGTCTGAAATAGGGACATTTTTCTCAAACGGTCACAAAATCTTCTCCACTTTGAGTTTTCAGCTGAATTTGTTTGTGCGTACTAACAAAAATACAAGGATCATGTCTACCAAATTTGGGGCCAAAACTCCTAAAAAAATTTAAAAAAATCCCGAACGGTAAAAAGTTTTGAAAATCATGAAAAATAGAAAACAGGTCATCTTGCCACGAAACTTCACATGAAGGCTTAGGGGACCATTGTATGAATTTACAAGCCATAAAAATAGCATTGGAATGACAAAAATATGAAGATGTACCTGAACCCACCTACCACTCGATCGATCCATGGCTTGCGCATCCCGCCTCTCCGGTCGGCTAAGTGCCCGCACACTCATTTTGTGGGTTGACCTAGGCATACGTAGTGTGCTCCCAGTCTAAGATCAGACCAGACCGAGGGTTGCAGTAGTAGGACCTGCAGCGGGATCGACAGCACGTAGAGGGGATCGGGTCGATCGTCGACTTGTGCATCCTGCCTCTCTGGCCGGTTGAGCACCCGTACGCTCGTTTCATGGGTTAGTTAGCCATACGGAGTTCATCCCCAGTCTAAGCATACAGAGTTCATTCCTAGTCTAAGATCGGACCGGACCGAGGGATGCGGTAGCAGGACCGGCAGCAGGATCGACAGCACGTGGGAAGGGACCGGGCTGATCCCCGACTTATGCATTTTGCCTCTCTGATCGGTCGAGCACCTGTACACTCATTTCATGGGTTGGCTTAGGCATACGAAGTTCATTCCATGTCTAAGCCCCAACCGGACCGAAGGTTGTGGCAGCGGGATCGAAAGCATGCAGAGAGGGACCGGATCGATCTTCGGCTTACGTATTATGCCTCTCCGGCTGGCTCAGCGCCCGCACACTCGTTTCATGGGTTGACTTAGGCATACGAAGTTCATTCCCAGTCTAAGCATATAGAGTTCACTCCCAGTCTAAGATCCGACCGACAGCGGGATCGGTAGCAGCACGCAGAAGGGGATCGGTTCAATCCCCGGCTTACGCATTCTACCTCTCCTATCGGCTGAGTGCCCGCACGCTCATTTCGTGGGTTGGCTTAGGCATACGGAGTTGATTCCATGTCTAAGCCCTAGCTGGACCGAGGGTTGTGGTAGCGGGATCGACAGCACATAGAGGTGGACCGGATTGATCCCCGGCTTGCGCGTTATACCTCTCCGGTCGGCTCAGTGCCCGCACGTTCGTTTCATGGGTTGACTTAGGCATACGGAGTTCATTCGTAATCTAAGCATATGGAGTTCATTCCCAGTCTATGATCGGACCGACAGCGGGATCGACAGCAGCACGCAGAGGGGGACTGAGACGATCCTCGGCTTGCGCATTCTGCCTCTCTGACTGATTGAATGCCCGCACGCTCGTTTCATGGGTTGACTTAGGCATACGAAGTTCATTCCCAGTCTAAGCCCCAACTGGATCAAGGGACCCGCAGTAGGATCGACAGCACGTAGAGGGGGATCGGGCTGATCCTCAGCTTACGTATTCTAGCTCTTCGATCGGCTGAGCACTCGGATGCTCGTTTCATGGGTTGACATAGGCATACGCAGTGCATTCCTGGTCTCGACCAACCATGGGCCAGAGGCTATCGATAGCGTTTGGGGTAACAACCGAGGGGGACCAGCAGTGGGATCCTTGGTCGACTCTTGCATCCCACATTCAACGGTCGGTTTGGTGCCCACACGCTTATTTCAAGGGCCGACCGAGGCTCGACATATGCCGATGGTGGTTGAGGCAACCGTCCGCACCACGGCTTAGCATGTGCTAATGGTGTTCGATGCAACCACCTGCACCAGGGGCCATCTTTTGCTGATGAAGATCGAGGCAACCGCTCGTACCAGGGCCCAGCTTGTGCCGATGACAGTCGAGGCAAGTACCTATACCAAAAGGCAACCTGTGCCAATGATGGTCGATGCATGTGCCATCACCATGCGCCATCATATGCCATTGATGGTCGAGGCCTTGGCTGAAGTTCAATTTTGAGTCACGATGCACATGTTGGGCTCAGGCATGTGCTGGTGCCACATTTTTTTCACCCAGGTCACCATCGTCAGAGCATCACCAGAGAACCTAACCGACTGCATAGGGGGTTCCGACGATTGGGGGGCCGGGGGGTGTGCGCACATGATGTATGATGGGTGTTGGTACTTGACCCTTATATTTGCCCCCTATCCCTCATCAAACCTCGAGAACTCACACCCCCTTAAAGAGCATTTGAGATTTTATAGGTTTGCTCCGAGTAACCATTAAAGTGTCTGAAATGGGGACATTTTTTTCAAAAAGGTAACAAAATCTTCTCCACTTCAAGTTTTTAGCTGAATTTTTTTGTGCATGCCAACAAAAATACAAGGATCATGTCTACTAAATTTGGGGCCAAAACTCCTTCTTAAAAAATTTTAAAAAATCTTGAATCGTCAAAAGTTTCAAAAATCATGAAAAATAGAAAACGGGTCATCTTGCCATGAAACTTCACATGAAGGCTTAGGGGACCGTTGTATGAATTTACAAGCCTTAAAAATGGCATTGGCATGGCAGAGGGGGACTGGACTGATCCACGGCTTGCGCATTATACCTCTCCGACCGACTCAGTGTCCGTACACTCGTTTCATGGGTTGACTTAGGCATGCGGAGTTCATTCCCAACCTAAGCATACGAAGTTCATTCCCAGTCTAAGATTGGACCAACAGCAGCACGTAGAGGGGGATCGGGTCAATCCTCAGCTTGTGCATCCTGCCTCTCCAGCCGATTGAGCACCCGCACGCTCGTTTCATGGGTTGACTTAGGCATACGGAGTTCATTCCTGGTCTAAGCCCCAATCAGACCGATAGTACACAAAGGGGGATAGGATCGATCCTCGACTTACGTATTCTGGCTCTCTGATCGGCTGAACGCCCGTACGCTCGTTTCATGGGTTGACTTAGGCATACGTAGTGCATTTTCGATCTTGACCAACCAAGGGCCAAAGGCTATCGACGGCATTTAGTGCAGCAACCGAGGGGGACTAGCAACGGGATCCTTGGTCGGCTCATGCATCCTACCCCCTGCGGTTGGTTCGGTGCCCGCACGCTCATTTCGAGGGCCAACCGAGGCTCGGCATGTGCCGATGGTGGTCGAGGTAACTGCCTGCACCACGGCCCAGCATGTGTGGATGGTGTTCGATGCAACCGCCAGCACTAGGGGCCATCTTGTGCCAATGGTGGTCGAGGCAATCGCCCGCACCAAGGGCCGGCATGTGTCGATGGTGATCGAGGCAACCACCTGTACCAAGGCCCAGCTTGTGCCAATGATGGTCGAGGCAAGTGCCTGTACCAAAGGGCAACCTGTGTCGATGATGCTCGATGCATGTGCCATCACCATTTTTTTTCGCCCGTGGCATCATCGTCGGAGAACCTAACCGACGGCATTAGGGGTTTCAACGATTGGGGGGGTTGGGGGTCGTGTGCATATGATGTGCGATAGGTGCTGGTACTTGGCCCTTATATTGGCCCCTTATCCCTCATCAAACCTCGAGAACTCACACCCCCTTAAAGAGCATTTGAGATTTTATAGGTTTGCTCCCAGTAGCCATTAAAGTGTCTGAAATGGGGACATTTTTTTCAAACAGTCACAAAATCTTCTCCACTGCGAGTTTTTAGCTGATTTTGTTTGTACGTGCCAACAAAAATACAAGGATCACATCTACCAATTTTGGGGCCAAAACTCCTAAAAAATTTTTAAAAAATCTCGAACCGTAAAAAGTTTAAAAAATCGTGAAAAATAGAAAACGGGTCGTCTTGCAACGAAACTTCACATGAAGGCTTAGGGGACCATTGTATGAATTTACAAGCCATAAAAATGGTATTGGCATGGCAGAAATATGAAGATGTGCCTGAACCCACCTACCACTCGATCGATCCACGGCTTGTGCATCCCACCTCTCCGACCGGCTAAGCGCCCGCACGCTCGTTTCATGGGTTGACTTAGGCATACGTAGTGTGTCATGGGCTCCGACCTTTGACTCAGAATCCGTGCTACCTTAGGTTTGGAATCTTCTCGTTTATGCCTAAGTCAGCCTAAAACACAAGCGTGTGGGTACTAGAACAATGGGAAGGGCTAATTACGCAAGTTAAAGAAAAATAGGATAACAAGACAGAATTCGGGAAATGCTCTTGTATTCACTGAAACAAAAGTGTTTGATGATGTACAAATGAGGGTGGAGTAGCCCTCTATTTATAGTTGAGGCTCCAGCTACAACTTAATGGCAATATCCCTAGAATAAAGGCTAAAATCATGGGATTACAATCAATCAGGATGCTAACTCCTGATTTTCAGGTCAACCAATTCTGCCAGGATGCTCTTGCTAATCCTGCCTGCTTCTAGAAGCTTCCCTTGCATGTCCAGCAACTTGAGCCCTTCTGGATGTGGTGCGGGCAGCTTATATGCCAAGCCTTGGTCTCATGGACTGGCCTGCAAGTTGGGCGGGCGTTCTGAACTCGTTTCCTAGGCTTTACGCACAGATACCCGCCAGCACACCTGGTCTACGGGCCTCAACCTCTAGCTCGCCTGTTGGTCCACCTGATGTGCTTGGCACACCAGCCCAGGGCATGACATTCTCCCTCACCTAATTGTACAATGCCCTCATTGTGTCTTTTGCATGGTACTACCTGATCTGGTCCTTGAACTGCCATAAGTCCTCTACTGGTTCCCAGCTCACCTCACTGTCTAGAAGTCCCTTCCAGCACACCAAGTACTCATGTCTTGGTTGATAGTTCTTCCATCTCACCTCCCGGTCAGCTATGATGCTATGGACCTCCTTCTCATATAAGGCCCTTGCTCTCAATGGCACACGCTTTGACTCTACCCATCCTAGATCTCCCTCATCCTCATGGAACGGCTTGAGCATGCTCACATGGAACACTGGGTGTACCTTCAGCTTGGGTGTCATATCCAGCTTGTAGGCAACCTCTCCTACCCTTTTGACTACTCAAAAAGGTCCCTCATACCTTCGGACTAGGCTTTTGTGCAGCCCCCTATGGCGCACAATGGGATGCAGCTTCACCAACACTAAGTCTCTAACCTAGAACTGCACATCCCACCTCTTCTGGTCTGTCCACTTCTTTGACCTCTTGGCCGCCTTGTGTAGACAAACTCTGGCCAAGTCAGTTTGCTCCTACATGCCTTGGTAAACTTGTATGCTACTGGACTCAGCCCTGTATAACCTGCAGCAATCGAACCAGGTGTTAGTGGTTGTTGCCCTGTCACACCCTCAAATGGGCTCTAGTTTATTGCCTCACTCCTTTGCAAGTTGTAGGAAAACTATGCAATATCTAGCAGCTTTGGCCAGTCCCTTTGTGTGGCACTCACATAGTGCCTGAGGTAGACCTCCAATAGTCCATTCACTCATTCTGTCTGCCCATCGGTTTGTGGATGCATGCTGTTGGAAAAGTTCAAGTCTAACCCCAACGGCTTGAACAACTCAGTCCAGAACTTACCTGTGAACCACCCATCCCGATCACTAACAATGGTCCTCGACACTCCTCAGTACTTAACCATGTTTTTCAGGGACAATCGAGTTGCCTCTTCGGCTGGGCACTCCTTGGTTGCTGGAATGAAGATTCCATACTTGGAAAACCTGTCCACCACTACCATGATGCTTCCAAACCCTTCTGCTTTAGGTAGACCGACTATAAAGTCCAGAGAAACACTCTCCCATGGTCGCTCTGGCACTGGCAATGGCTCCAAGAGACCACCTGGTTTCTTGAGCTCCATCTTGTCCTGTCGGCACACAAGATAAGTCTTCACATAGGCCTCCACACCAACCCTCATGTGCGGCTAGTAGTATCGGTCTTTGATCAGTGCCAAGGTGCGGCTCACTCCGGGGTGTGTAGCCCACCTTAAATCATGGTATTCTTGTAAAACTTCCTTACGGAGCTTCTCGTGCTGTGGCAGAAACAATCTACTGCCCCTGGTGTACAACAAGCCATCCTGGAACCAAAACTGCCTAGTCTTACCTTGCTGGGCGTACTCCATCAAAGCCTTGGCTGTAGGATCATGCGTAAGTCCCTCATCGATGTTCGGCACTAGTGACCCCTCTAGTTGGCTAATGGTAGCAAGGTTAGCCTTTCTACTCAGGGCATCTGCCACTAGGTTCACCTATCCTAGCTTGTACTCCATCTGGAAATCAAATTCTGTAAGAAAATCTTGCCATCTCACCTGCTTAGGGGCCAGCTTCTTCTGCGTTTGGAAGTAGCTGGTCGCCACATTGTCTGTCCTCACCACGAACCTTGACCCCAACAGGTAATGGCGCCAAATGCGCAAGCAGTGCACCATTGCAGTCATCTTTTCTCTTGGATCGTGTACCTACGTTCAGTCTCATTCAGCTTCCTGCTCTCAAACGTGACTGGACGTCCCTCCTGCATCAACACGCCCCCTATGGCAAAGTCTAATGCATTTGTATGTACCTCATACGGCTTGGCATGGTCTGGCAAGGCCAAGACTGGCTCTTCGGTCACAGCCCACTTTAACCTGTCAAAGGCTTCCTGGCACCCTGCACTCCACTCCTATGCTCTCCCTTTCTTGAGCAAGTCAGTCAATGGCGTGGCTATTGCTGAGTGATGTTTGATGAAGCGCCTATGTAGTTAACCAGCCCAAGGAACGATCTCAACTCAGTGACCTTGGCTAGCGGTTGCCACTCTAGGATGATGTGTATCTTGCCTTTATCCATGCGTATCCTACCACCTCCCACTATGTGGCCAAGGAACGGGATCTCCTACTGGGTGAATGAGCACTTCTCCCTCTTGACAAATAGCTTGTGCACCCGTAACACCTCGAACACCTGTCTCAAGTGGTCTACATGCTCTCCCAAAGTCTAGTTGTAGATCACAATGTCATCCAAATAAACCACAACATACCGATCAAGGAATGACTGAAGTACCTTGTTCATAAGGGTACAGAATGTTGCTGTGGCATTCGTGAGTCAAAAGGCATCACCAAGAACTCATACGAACCATATCGAGTGACACATGCTGTCTTTAGCTCATCTCCCTCTCCGATCCTGACTTGATAGTAGCCCGACCTCAAATCCAACTTGGTGAACCACCTTGCGCTTTCAAGTTGATCGAACAAGTTCGCAATGAGTGGGATGGGGTACTTGTTCTTGATGGTCAGCTTGTTCAAAGCCTGGTAGTCTATGCATAGCCACAACGACCCATCATGCTTTCGTTGGAATAGAACTGGTGCACTATAGGGTGCCTTCGATGGCCTGATGAACCTAGCATCAACTAACTCTTTGAGCTGCTTCCTTAACTCCTCCAACTCTAGTGGAAACATTCGGTAAGGGGCTCTAGCTGGTGGCTTGGCCTCAGACACCAGCTCGATCTTGTGGACCACCTCCCTCTTAGGTGGTAGCTTGCTAGGCAGCTTTGCGGGCATCACATCACTAAAAGTCTTCAGCACCTTTAGCACCTCCAAGGGTGACTCGGTCTCTTTGTCCCTTGGCTCATCATATTTCAGGGCTGCCAAGAAGGTGTCTTCTTGTCTGCTTACTGCCTTGGCAAATTGGATGGCTAACACCAGCCGTGACCTAACTCCAGACCCTCTTCTTAATGGTACTAGGCATTGGCACCGTGCATCCAAGATGCAAACACAATCAATAAAAGGCATAAGGAGGGCCGTTAATCCGAACAAAGGAAACCAACCCAATCACAAACTCATAGTCGTCAAGGGGTATTACCTCTATGGTCTCCTTGCCTTTCTAGTCTCCAAGCTACAACTCCACTCCCCGTGTTACTCCAATGACTGAAACCTCCTTGGAGTTCACCGTTTTGATGGTACCAGTCCCTTTCTGCACCTTTAGTCTGAGCTTTCGGGCTCCATTACCTAAAATAAAAAGATGTGAGGCACCTGTGTCCACCAGTGCACTCACCTTCTGACCCGTAACCATCAGATCCGCAAACATCAAGCCCTTTGGCTTACGACTCCCCTTACTCTGGACAACATTGAGCACCAACGACCCAAGCTTTGTTGCCCCTGATTTTGGCTCCTCGTCAGACTCCTTGTCTACAGTAGACAGCTTGCCCTTCTGCGGGCAATTGCATGCTATATGGCTCCCTCCACATAGGTAACATGCTAGTGGCTCTCGGTCCCCCTTTGCTTTCCGCTTGCCTGCTGGTGGCTTCCTCTCGCCATCCTTGGTTAAACAGTCTGACAAGGAACCCCCGGCTTGCGCATTATACCTCTCTGGCCTGCTCAGCACCCGTACGCTCATTTCATGGGTTGATTTAGGCATACGGAGTTCATTCCCAGTCTAAGCATACATACTTCATTCCCAATCTAAGATCAGACTGACAGTAGCATGCAGAGGGGGATCAAGCCGATCCTTGGCTTGCGTATCCTGCCTCTCTGATCGGTTGAGCGCCCGCATGCTCGTTTCATGGGTTGACTTAGGCATACGGAGTTCATTCTTGGTCTAAGCCCCAATCGGACAAAGGGACCCGCAACAGGATCGACAACACGCATAAGGGGACCGAGCTGATCCTCGACTTACGCATTTTGGTTGTCTCGTCAGCTAAGTGCCCGCACACGCATTTCATGGGTTGACTTAGGCATACGTAGTGCATTCTCGATCTCGACCAACCAAGGGCCAGAAGCTATCGACAGTGTTTGGGGTAACAACCGAGGGGTACCAATACGGGATCCTTGGTCGACTCGTGCATCCCACCCCCAACGGTCGGTTCGGTGCCCACACACTCATTTTGGGGGTCGACCAAAGCTCAGAATGTGCTGATGGTGGTCGAGGCAACCGCCCACACCATGGCCCAGCATGTGCTGATGGTGTTCGATGCAACCGCCCGAACCAGAGGCCATTTTATGCCGATGGTGGTCGAGGTAATTGCCCGCACCAAGGGCCGGCATGTGTTGATGGTGATCGAGGCAACCGCCCGCACTAGGGCCCAACTTATGCCGATGGCAGTTAAGGCAAGTGCCTGTACCAAAGGCCAGCCTGTGCCGATGATGGTCGATGCATGCGCCATCACCATGCACCATCATGTGCCATTGATGGTTGAGGCCTTGGTTGAAGTTTGATTTTGAGCCACGGTGCACATGCTGGGCTCGGACATGTGCTGGTGCCACATTTTTTTCGCCCGGGGCACTATCGCTGTAGCATCATCGGAGAACCTAACTGGCGGCATTGGGGGTTCTGATGAGTGAGGGGGCCGGGGGGCGTGCGCACATGATGTGCGGTGGTGCTGGTACTTGGCCCTTATATTGGCCCCCTATCCCTCATCAAACCTTGAGAACCCACACCCCCTTAAAGAGCATTTGAGATTTTATAGGTTTGCTCCCAGTAGCCATTAAAGTGTCTGAAATGGGGACATTTTTTTCAAATGGTCACAAAATCTTCTCCACTTCGAGGTTTTAACTGAATTTTTTTGTGCGTGCCAAAAAAATACAAGAATCATGTCTACCAAATTTAGGGCCAAAGCTCCTGCTAAAAAAATTTTAAAAAAATCCCGAACTGCAAAAAGTTTCAAAAATCATGAAAAATAGAAAACGGGTCGTCTTGCCACGAAACTTCACATGAAGGCTTAGGGGACCATTGTATGAATTTACAAGCCATAAAAATGGCATTGGCATAGCAGAAATATGAAGATGTGCCTGAACCCACCTACGACTCGATCGAGCCATGGCTTACGCATCCCGCCTCTCGGGCCGGCTAAGTGCCCGCACGCTCGTTTAATGGGTTGACTTAGGCATACATTGTGCGCTCCCAGTCTAAGATCGAATCGAATTGAGGGTTGCGACAGTAGGACCCGCAGCGGGATCGATAGCATGCAAAAGGGGATCGGGTCGATCCCCGTCTTGCGCATTATGCCTCTCCGGCCTGCTCAGCGCCTGCACACTCATTTCGTGGGTTGACTTAGGCATACGAAGTTCATTCCCAGTCTAAGCATACGGAGTTCATTCCCAGTCTAAGATCGGGCTAGCAACAGCATGTAGAGGGGGGTCGGATCGATCCTCAGCTTGCGCATCTTGCCTCTTCGATCGACTGAGCGCCCACACACTCGTTTTGTGGGTTGACTTAGGCATACGGAGTTCATTCCCGATCTAAGCCACAACTAGATCGAGGGACCGGCAACGGGATTGACAGCACGCAGAGGGCAATCGGGCGGATGCTCGACTTGTGCATTCTGGCTCTCCGACCGATTGAGTTCCCGCACACTCATTTCATAGGTTGACTTAGGCATACATAGTGCATTCTCGATCTCAACCAACCAAGGGCCAGAGGCTATCGACGACATTTGGGGCAACAACCAAGGGGGACCAACAGCAGGATCCTTGGTCAGCTCGCGCATCCCACCCCCAGTGATCGGCTCGATGCCCGAACGCTCGTTCCGGGGAACGATCGGGGTTCAGCATGTACGGACGGTGGTTGAGGCAACCGCCCGCACCATGGCCCAGCATGTGTCGATGGTGTTCGATGCAACCGCCCGCACCAAGGATCATCTTGTGCCGATGGTGGTCAAGGCAATCGCCCGCACCAAGAGCCGGCATGTGCCGATGGTGATCGAGGCAACCGCCCACACAAGGCACAGCTTGTGTTAATGGTGGTCGAGGCAAGTGCTCGTACCAAAGGGCAGCCTGTGCCGATGATGGTCGATGCATGTGCCATCACCATGTGCCATCATGTACCATTGATGGTCGAGGCCTTGGCTGAAGTTTGATTTTGAGCCACGGTGCACATGTTGGGCTCGGGTATGTGCTGGTGCCACATTTTTTTTGCCTAGGGCACCATCGTCGGAGCATCACCAGAGAACCTAACAGGTGGCATTGGGGGTTTTGGTAATTGGGGGGCCGGGGGGTGTGCGCACATGATGTGCGATGGGTGCTGGTACTTGGCCTTTATATTGGCCCCCTATCCCTCATCAAACCTCGAGAACTCACACCCCCTTAAAGAGTATTTGAGATTTTATAGGTTTGCTCCCAGTAGCCATTAAAGTGTCTAAAATGGGGACATTTTTTTCAAACGGTCACAAAATCTTCTCCACTTCGAGTTTTTAGTTGAATTGTTTTGTGGGTGCCAACAAAAATACAAGGATCTCCTCTACCAAATTTGGGGCCAAAACTCCTAAAAAAATTTTAAAAAATCTCAAACCGTAAAAAGTTTCAAAAATCATGAAAAATAGAAAACGAGTCATCTTGCCACGAAACTTCACATGAAGGCTTAGGGGACCATTGCATGAATTTACAAGCCATAAAAATGGCATTGGCGTGGCAGAAATATGAAGATGTGCCTGAACCCACCTACCATTCGATCGATCCACGGCTTGCGCATCCCACCTCTTCGATCGGCTAAGTGCCCGCACGCTCTTTTGTGGGTTCACTTCGGCATACGTAGTGCGCTCCCAGTCTAAGATCGGATCGAACTGAGGGTTCCGACAGTAAGACCTGCAACGGGATCGATAGCACGCAGAAGGGACCGGGTCGGTCCCCGGCTTGCGCATCCTGCCTCTCTGGCTGGTTGAGCACCCGCACGCTCATTTCGTGGGTTGACTTAGGTATACGGAGTTCATCCCCAGTCTAAGCATACGAAGTTCATTCCCAATCTAAGATTCAACCGGATCGAGGGTTGTGATAGCAGGATCGGTAGAACGCAAGGGGGACTGGGCCAATCCCCGGCTTGCGCATTCTCCCTCTCCGACCGGCTGAGCACCTGTACGCATGTTTCATGGGTTGGCTTAGGCATACGGAGCTCATTCCATGTCTAAGCCCCAGCCAGACCGAGGGTTGTCATAGCGAGACTGGTAGCACGTAGAGGGGGATCGGGCCGATCCTTGAGTTGTGCATTATGCCTCTCTGGTCGGTGAATGTCGCACACTCGTTTCATGGGTTGTCTTAGGCACACAGAGTTCATTCCCGGTCTAAGCATGTGGAGTTCATTCTCAGTCTAAGATCGGATCGACAGTAGCACGCAGAGGGGGATCGGGTTGATCCTCGACTTACACATCCTACCTCTCCAACTGGCTGAGCACCCGCACGCTCTTTACGTGGTTGACTTAGGCATATGGAGTTTATTCCTGGTCTAAGCCCCAACTGGACCAAGGGACCCGTAGAGGGATTGACAGCACATAGAGGGGGATCAGGCCGATCCTTGGCTTGCGCATTCTGGCTCTCCGACCGGCTGAGCACCCGTACGCTCATTTCATAGGTTGACTTAGGAATATGTAGTGTATTCCCTGGCACGAAACTTCACATGAAGGCTTAGGGGACCATTGTATGAATTTACAAGCCATAAAAATGGCATTGGCCCGACATAAATATGAAGATGTGCCTGAACCCACCTACCACTCGATCGATCCTCGGCTTGCGCATCCCGCCTTTCCGGCCAGCTAAGTGCCCGTACACTCGTTTCATGGGTTGACTTAGGCATACGTAGTGCACTCCCGATCTAAGATCGAATCGGACCGAGGGTTGCGATAACAGGACCCACAACAGGATCGCCAGCATACAGAGGGGATCGGGTCAATTCCTGGCTTACGCATCCTACTTCTCTGGTCGGCTAAGCACCCTCACGCTCTTTTTGTGGGTTGACTTAGGCATACGGAGTTCATCCCCAGTCAAAGCATATGGAGTTCATTCCCAGTCTAAGATCGGATTGGATCGAGGGTTGCGACAGCAGGTCCAGCAGCAAGATCGACAGCACGTAGGGGGCCTCGAGCCGTTCCCCAGTTTGTGCATTCTGCCTCTCCGGCCGGCTAAGTGCCCGCACACTCGTTTCATGGGTTGGCTTAGGCATACGGAGCTCATTCCCAGTCTAAGCATACGGAGTTCATTCCCAGTCTAAGATCAGACCGGCAGTAGCATGCAGAGGGGGATCGGACCGATCCTTGGCTTGCGCATCCTGCCTCTCTGGTCAGCTGAGTGCCCGCACGCTCATTTCGTGGGTTGACTTAGGCATACGGAGTTCATTCCATGTCTAAGCCCCAGTCGGATCGAGGGTTGTGGCAGCAGGACTGGCAGCACGTAGAGGGGGACCAGACTGATCCCCAGCTTGCGCATTATGCCTCTCCGGCCTGCTCAACGCCCCCGCGCTCGTTTCGTGGGTTGACTTAGGCATACAGAGCTCATTCCCAGTCTAAGCATACGGAGTTCATTCCCAGTCTAAGATCAGACCGACAGCAGCACACAGAGGGGGACCGAGCTGATCCTTAGCTTACGCATCCTACCTCTCCGATCAGTTGAGCGCCCGCACGCTCATTTTGTGGGTTGACTTAGGCATACGAAGTTCATTCTTGGTCTAAGCCCCAACTGAACTGAGGAACCTACAGTGGGATCAACAGCACACAGAGGGGGACCGGGTCGATGCTCGACTTGCGTATTCTGGCTCTCCTCCCGGTCGAGTACCCGTATACTCGTTTCATGGGCTGACTTAGGCACACGTAGTGCATTCCCGATCTCGACCAACCAAGGGCCAGAGGCTATCGACGGTATTTGGGGCAACAACCGAGGGGGACCAGCAGCGGGATCCTTGGTCGGCTCGCGCATCCCGACCCCAGCGGTCAATTTGGTGCCCGCACACTCATTTCAGGGGTCGATCAGGGCTCGACTTGTGCCGATAATGGTCGAGGCAACCGCTTGCACCACGTCCCAGCATGTGCCGATGGTGTTCGATGCAACCGCCCGCACCAAGATCCGGCATGTGTCGATGGTGATCCCAGCTTGCGTATCCTGCCTCTTTGGTCAACTGAGCGCCTGTACGCTCGTTTTGTGGGTTGACTGAGGCATACGGAGTTCATCCCCAGTCTAAGCATACGGAGTTCATTCCTAATCTAAGATCGAATCGGACTGAGGGTTGCGGTAGCAGGACCAACAGCAGGATCGGCAGCACGTAGGGGGGCCCCGAGCCGTTCCCCGGCTTGTACATTCTGCCTCTCCGGTCGGTTGAGTGCCCGCACACTTGTTTCATGGGTTGGCTTAGGCATACAGAGTTCATTCCATGTCTAAGCCCCAGCCGGACTGACGGTTGTGGTAGCGGGACTGATAGCATGCAGAGAGGGACCAGATCGATCCCCGGCTTGCGTATTGTGCCTCTCCGATCGGCTCAGTGCCTGCACGCTCGTTTAATGGGTTGATTTAGGCATACGGAGTTCATTCCCAGTCTAAGTATACGGAGTTCATTGCCAGTCTAAGATCGAACCGACAGCAGCACGTAGAGGGGGATCGGGCCGATGCTCGGCTTGCGCATCTTGCCTCTCCGGTCGATTGAGCGCCCGCATGCTCGTTCCGTGGGTTGACTTAGCCATACAGAGTTCATTCCCGATCTAAGCCCCAATCGGATCGAGGGACCCGCAGCGAGATCGGCAGCACGTAGAGGGGGATCGGGCCGATCCTTAGCTTGCGCATTATGGCTCTCCGACCGATTGAGCCACCGCACGCTCGTTTCATGGGTTGACTTAGGCATATGTAATGCATTCCCAGTCTTCACCAACCAAGGGCCAAAGGCTATCGACGGTGTTTGCAACAACCGAGGGGGACCAGCAGCGGGATCCATGGTCGACTCATGCATCCCAACCCCAACGGTCGGTTCGGTGCTCGCACGCTCATTTCGAGGGCCGATTGAGGCTCGGCATATGCCGATGGTGGTCGAGCCAACCTCTCGCACCACGGCCCAACATGTGCCGATGGGGTTCGATGCAACCGTTCATACCAGGGGCCATCTTGTGCCGATGGTGGTCGAGGCAACCGCCTGCACCAGGGCTCAGCTTGTGCCGATGGCAGTCGAGGTAAGTGCCCATACCAAAGGGTAGCCTGTACCGATGATGGTCCATGCATGTGCCATCACCATGTGCCATCATGTGCCATTGATGGTCGAGGCTTTGGCCGAAGTTCAATTTTGAGCCACGATGCACATGCTGGGCTCGAGCATGTACTGGTGCCACATTTTTTTCGCTCGGGGCACCATCACCGGAGCATCGTCGGAGAACCTAATCGACGGTATTGGGGGTTCCGGCGATTAGGGGCGCCGGGGGTGTACGCACATGATGTGCTGGTACTTGGCCCTTATATTGGCCCCCTATCCCTCATCAAACCTCGAGAACTCACACCCCCTTAAAGAGCATTTGAGATTTTATAGGTTTGCTCCTGGTAGCCATTAAAGTGTCTGAAATGGGGACATTTTTTTCAAACGATCACAAAATCTTCTCCACTTCGAGTTTTTAGTTGAATTTTTTTGTGCATGCCAACAAAAATACAAGGATCATGTCTACCAAATTTGGGGCCAAAACTCCTTCTAAAAAATTTTAAAAAATCTCAAATCGTAAAAAGTTTAAAAAATCATGAAAAATAGAAAACGGGTCGTCTTGCCACGAAACTTCACATGAAGGCTTAGGGGACTATTGTATGAATTTACAAGCCATAAAAATAGCATTGGCATGGTAGAAATATGAAGATGTGCCTGAACCCACCTACCACTCGATCGATCCACGGCTTGCGCATCCTGCCTCTCCGACCGGCTAAGTGCCCGTACGCTCATTTCATGGGTTAACTTAGGCATACGTAGTGCGCTCCCAGTCTAAGATTGAATCGGACTGAGGGTTGTGGCAGCAGGACCCACAGCGAGATTGGCAGCATGAGGAGAGGATCGAGTTGATTCTCGGATTATGCATCCTACCTCTCTGGCCGGCTGAGCACCCTCACGCTCGTTTCTTGGGTTCACTTAGGCATACGGAGTTCATCCCCAGTCTAAGCATACAGAGTTCATCCCCAGTCTAAGCAAGATCGAAGATCGGACTGAAAGTTACGGTAGTAGGACTAGCAGCAGGATCGACAGCATACAGGGTAGGATCGAGCCGATCCCCAGCTTGCACATTCTGCCTCTCCGATCGGCTGAGTGGCCGCACACTTGTTTCATGGGTTGGCTTAGGCATACGGAGTTCATTCCATGTCTAAGCCCCAACTGAACCGAGGGTTGTGGCAGCGTGACCGACAGCACGTAGAGGGGGACCGGGTCGATCCCCAGCTTGTGCATTATGCCACTTCGGTCGGTTCAGCGCCCGCACACTCGTTTCATGGGTTGACATAGGCATACGAAGTTCATTCCTAGTCTTAGCATACGGAGTTCATTCCAAGTCTAAAATCGAAGCAGTAGCAGCACGCAAAGGGGGATTGGGTCGATCCTCGACTTACGCATCTTGCCTCTCTAACCGGCTAAGCACCCGCACGTTTGTTTCATGGGTTGACTTAGGCATACGGAGTTCATTCCCGATCTAAGCCCCAACCAGACCGAGGGACCTGCAACGGGATCGGCAGCACATAGAAGGGAACCGGGCTGATCCTCAGCTTGAGCATTCTGGCTGTCCGATTGGCTGAGCGCCCGTATGCTCATTTCAGGGGTTGACTTAGGCATATGTAGTGCATTCCCGATCTCAAGCAACCAAGGGCCAGAGGCTATCCATGATGTTTGGGGCAACAATCGAGGGGGACTAACAGCGGGATCCTTGGTCGACTCGCGCATCCCACCCCCCAGCGATCGGTTCGGTGCTCGCATGTGCCGATGGTGGTCGAGGCAACCGCTCGCACCACGGCCCAGAATGTGCCGATGGTGTTCGATGCAATCGTCCATACCAGGGGCCATCTTATGCTGATGGTGGTCGAGGCAACCGCCTGTACCATAGCCCAGTTTGTGCCGATGGCGGTCGAGGCAAGTGCTTGTACCAAAGGGCAGCCTGTGCCGATGATGGTTGATGCATGTGCCATCACCATGCACCATCATGTGCCATTGATGGTCGAGGCCTTGGCCGAAGATCAATTTTGAGCCACGGTGCACATGCTGGGCTCGAGCATGTGCTGGTGCCACATTTTTTTTGCTTAGGGCACCATCGTCGGAGCATCGTCGGAGAACCTAACCGACAGCATTGGGGGTTCTAGCGATTGGGGGGGTCGGGGGGTGTGCGCACATGATGTACGATGGGTGCTGGTACTTGGCCCTTATATTGGCCCCCTATACCTCATCTAACCTCAAGAACTCACACCCTTTAAAGAGCATTTCAGATTTTATAAGTTTGCTCCAGTGGCCATTAAAGTGTCTAAAATGGGGACATTTTTTTCAAACGTTCACAAAATCTTCTCCACTTCGAGTTTTTAGCTGAACTTGTTTGTGCGTGCCAACAAAAATACAAGGATCACGTCTACCAAATTTGGGGCTAAAACTCCTAAAAAAATTTTAAAAAATCTCAAATCGTAAAAAGTTTCAAAAATCGTGAAAAATAGAAAATGGGTCATCTTGCCATGAAACTTCACATGAAGGCTCAGGGGACCATTGTATGAATTTACAAGCCATAAAAATAGCATTGGCATGGCAGAAATATGAAGATGTGCCTGAACCCACCTACCACTCGATCGATTTATGGTACGCTCGTTCCGTGGGTTGACTTAGGCATACATAGTGCGCTCCCAATCTAAGATCAGACCGGATCAAGGGTTGTGATCGTAGTACCCGTAGCAGGATCGATAGCATGCAGAGGGGATCGGGTCGATCCCCTGCTTATGCATCCTGCCTCTCTGGCCGGTTGAGCGCCTCGCGTACTCGTTTCGTGGGTTAACTTAGGCATACAGAGTTCATCCCCAGTCTAAGCATATGGAGTTCATTCCCAGTCTAAGATCAGATCGGATCGAGGGTTGCAATAGTAGGACCAGCAGTAGGATCGATAGCATGCAGGGAGGGATCGGGCTGATCCCCGGCTTGCGCATTCTGCCTCCC
Source organism: Durio zibethinus (assembly GCF_002303985.1). Next base: position 2,779,786 of record NW_019167971.1, on the reverse strand, counting down.
CGATCGGCTGAGTGCTTGCACGATCATTTTCATGGGTTGGCTTATGCATACGAAGTTCATTCCATGTCTAAGCCCCAGCCAGACCGAGGGTTGTAGCAGTGGGACCTGCAGCACGTAGAGGGGGACTGGGCCGATCCCCAGCTTGCGCATTATGCCTCTCCGACCGGTTCAGTGCCTGTACGCTCGTTTCGTGGGTTGACTTAGGCATACGGAATTCATTCCCAGTCTAAGCATATGGAGTTCATTCCCAGTCTAAGATGGTCGAGGCCTTGGACGAAGTTCAATTTTGAGCAGCGGTGCACACGCTGGGCTCGGGCATGTGCTGGTGCCACATTTTTTTTGGTTGGGGCACCATCGCCAGAGAACCTAACCAGCGGCATTGGGGGTTCTGACGATTGGGGGGCTGGGGGGTTTGCGCACATGATGTGCAATGGGTGCTGGTACTTTGCCCTTATATTGGCCCCCTATCCCTCATCAAACCTCTAGAACTCACACCCCCTTAAAGAGCATTTGAGTTTTTATAGGTTTGCTCCAGTAGCCATTAAAGTGTCTGAAATGGGGACATTTTATTCAAACGGTCACAAAATCTTCTCCCCTCCAAGTTTTTAGCTAAATTTTTTTGTGTGTGCCAACAAAAATACAAGGATCACTTCTACCAAATTTGGGGCCAAAACTCCTTTTAAAAAAATTTTAAAAAATCCTGAATCGTAAAAATTTTAAAAATTGTGAAAAATAGAAAACTGGTCGTCTTGCCACGAAACTTCACATGAAGGCTTAGGGGACCATTGTATGAATTTACAAGCCATAAAAATGGCATTGGCGCAACAGAAATATGAAGATGTGCCTGAACCCCTACCACACGATCGATCCACGGCTTGCCATCCCGCCTCTCAGGCCAGCTAAGTGCCCGCACGCTCGTTTCATGGGTTGACTTAGGCATACGTAGTGCGCTCCCAATCTAAGATCGGACCAGACTGAGGGATGCAGTAGTAGGACCTGCAGTAGGATTGACGGTGTACAGAAGGGATCGGGTCAATCCCTAGCTTGCGCATCTTACCTCTCTGGCCGACTGAGCACCCGCACGCTTGTTTCGTGGGTTGACTTAGGCATACGGAGTTCATCCCCAATCTAAGCATACGGAGTTCATTCCCTGTCTAAGATCAGACTGGACCGAGGGTTGCGACAGTAGGACCAGTAGCAGAATCGGCAGCACGCAATGAGGGATCAGGTCGATCCCCCACTTGCACATTCTACCTCTTCGATCGACTGAGCCCCCGTACGCTCATTTTGGAGGTTGGCTTAGGCATACAGAGTTCATTCCATGTCTAAGTCCTAATGGACCGAGGGTTGTGACAGTGGGGCCGGTAGCACGCAGAAGAGGATCGGGTCGATCCCTGGCTTGTGCATTATACCTCTCCGGCCTGCTTAGCGCCCACAAGCTCGTTTCGTGGGTTGACTTGAGCATACAAAGTTCTTTCCCAGTCTAAGATCGGACCGACAGTAGCACACAGAGGGGGATCGGGCCGATCCTTAGCTTGCACATCCTGCCTCTCCGACCGACTGAGCACCCGCACACATGTTTTGTGGTTTGACTTAGGCATACAGAGTTCATTCCTGGTCTAAGCCCCAACCAGACCAAGGGACCCGCAGTGAGATCGACAGCACGCAGAGGGGGATCGGGTCAATCCTTGGCTTACGCATTCTGGCTCTCCGACCAGCTGAACGCCTACATGCTCATTTCATGGGTTGACTTAGGTATACGTAGTGCATTCCCGGTCTCGACCAATCAAGGGCCAGAGGCTATCGATGGTGTTTGGGGTAATAACCGAGGGGGACCAACAGCGAGGTCCTTGGTCGGCTCGTGCATCCTGCCCCCAGCGGTCGGTTCGGTGCCCGCACGCTCTTTTCGGGGGTCGATCAGGGCTTGGCATGTGCCGATGGTGGTCGAGGCAACTGCTCGCACCATGGCCCAATGTCACGCCCTAGGCGGGTGTGCCAGGCATGTCAGGCGAACCAGCAGGCGAGCCAGAGGTTGAGGCTCACAGACCAGGCATACTGGTGGGCATCTGTGCGCAAAGCTTAGCAAACAAGTTCAGAAAGGCCGCCCAACTTACAAGCCAGCCCGTGAGACCAAGGCCTGGCATACAAGCTGCTCGCACCATATCCAGAAGGGCCCAAGGTGTTGGACACACAAGGGAAGCTTCTGGAAGCTGGCAGGATCAGCAAGAGCATCCTGGCAGATTTGGTTGACCCTAAAAATCAGGGTTAGCATCCTGATTGATTGTAATCCCATGATTTTAGCCTTTATTCTAGGGATATTGCCATTAAGTTGTAGCTGGAGCCTCAACTATAAATAGAGGGCTGCTCCACCCTCATTTGTACACCATCAAACACTTCTGTTTCAGTGAATACAAAAGCATTTCCAGAATTCTACCTTGTTATCCTGTTTCTCTTTAACTTGCGTAATTAGCCCTTCCCAATGTTCTAGTGCCCGTACGCTTGTGTTTTAGGCTGACTTAGGCACAAAAGAGGTGATTCCAAGCCTAAGGCTACATGGATTTTGAGTCTTAGGTCGAAGCCCGTGATAGTTGGTATCAAAGCAAGTTCAATTATGCATGTTCGTGTTGTGCAGGTTAGATCGTGATTGAGGAGATGGCATCCCAAAGCGACGTTGCTAGCCAACTACCAGAGGCCCAGGAGCATGGGCATGGAAGAGGTAAGAAAGCCAGTTCTAGAGATATCTGGTCTACCATGGGCGATAGGCTAGCCAAGGTGGAGGTGACATTGGGTGACATGGGGGAGAAGCTTGAGGAGGTAGAGACTCACATTGCATCGCTGGACTCCATAGGGGAAGAGATCCAAAGTGAGCTGGAAGCTACTCTCAACAAAGGCTTGGCCGTGTTCACCTGAAAGAATCAAACCTTGGAGGCTGAAGTGCTGACCTTGCATGATGGCATGGAGGCCATGCGCCAATGGATGGAAGAGCTTGCCAGTGAGCTCATTGCTTGCAAGACTGCCATTGGGAATGGCATGTTTGCTAGAGTGTCCAAATCCATATTGGATGTCCCCAAGCCTAAGGAGTTTAAGGGGACTAGGGCGGCCAAGGAAGTAGACAACTACCTTTGGGGTATGGAGCAGTACTTCCAGGCTATGGGCATGCAAGACGAGGTGATAAAGGTAAGAACCGCTGCTATGTATCTCACTGATGTAGCCTTATTGTGGTGGAGGCATAAGTGTGATGATGTCAGGTGTGGGAACACCAAGATTGGAACTTGGGCAGAGTTCCAAAAAGAGTTTAGAGAACAATTTTACCTGGAGTATGTCGATGATGAGGCACGAGCAAAGTTACGCAGGCTGAACCAGCAAGGGGACATAAGGGAGTATGTCCAGAAATTCTCTGAACTGAAACTAAAGATCTCAAATCTAGGTGAGAAGGACGCCTTATTTGCTTTCATGGATGGGCTGAAGCCGTGGGTGAAGCATGAGCTACAAAGGAGGGGAGTTCATGACTTGGCTAAAGCCATGACTATTGTCGAGGCCTTGATAAAGTTCAAGCCTTTGAACAAGTTTGAGTCTACCAAGCCCAAGGGTAAGGGCAGGGATGATAGGGACTGAAAAAAGTAGTCCAAGGGGAAAGACCGTGACCGGGAGTCCAAGGATGGAGATCAAGACCGTTCAACCAAAGATGGTGAGAGGAAGCCACTAGCAGGCAAGTGGAAAGCAAAAGTGGACCAAGAGCCACTAGTATGCTACCTATGTGAAGGGATCCACATAGCGCGTAATTGCCCGCAGAAGGGCAAGCTGGCTGCTGTAGACAGGGAGTCTGACGAGGAGCCAGAGTCAGAGGTAGAGGCAGTAAAGCTTAGGTCATTGGTGCTCAATGCTGTCCAGAGTAAGGGGAACCGTAAGCCAAAGGGCTTGATGTTTTGTAGATCTGATGGTTGCAGGTCAAAAGGCGAGTTTACTGGTGGACACAGGTGCCTCACATCTTTTTATTTTAGGTGATAAAGCCCAAAAGCTCAGACTAAAGGTACAGAAAGGGATGGGTACCATTAAGACAGTGAACTCTAAAGAGGTTCCAGCCATTGGAGTAGCACGGGGAATGGAGTTGCAGCTTAGAGACTGGAAAGGCAAGGAGACCAAAGAGGTAATACCCCTTAACGACTATGAGTTTGTGATTGGGTTGGATTTCCTTGTTCGAATTAATGTCCTCTTTGTGCCTTTTGTCGATTGTGTTTGCATCTTGGATGCATGGTGCTAATGCCTAGTGCCATTGAGGAGAGGGTCTAGAGTTGGGTCATGGGTGGTGTCAGCCATCCAATTTGCCAAGGCGATAAGCAGACAAGAAGACACCTTCTTGGCAGCCCTGAAATATGATGAGCCAAGAGAGAAGGGGATCGAGTCACCCTTGGAGGTGCTAAAGGAGCTGAAGACCTTTAGTGATGTGATGCCCGTAAAGTTGCCTAGCAAGCTACCACTTAAGAGGGAGGTGGACCACAAGATCGAGCTAGTGTCCGAGGCCAAGCCATCAGCTAGAGCCCCTTACCGAATGTCTCCACCAGAGTTGAAGGATTTGAGGAAGCATCTCAAATAGCTAGTTGATGCTGGCTTCATCAGGCCATCGAAGGTACCCTATGGTGCACCGGTTCTATTCCAGTGCAAGCATGATGGGTCATTACGGCTGTGCATAGACTACCAGGCTTTGAATAAGCTCACCATCAAGAACAAGTACCCCATCCCACTCATTGTAGACTTGTTCGATCAATTTGGAAGCGCAAGGGGGTTCACCAAGTTGGATTTCAAGTCGGGCTACTATCAAGTCAGGATCACGGAGGGAGATGAGCCAAAGACAGCATGTGTCACTAGGTATAGTTCATATGAGTTCTTGGTGATGCCTTTCAAACTCACGAACGCCCCAACAACATTCTACACCCTTATGAACAAGGTACTTCAGTCATTCCTTAATTGGTTTGTTGTGGTTTATTTGGATGACATTGTGATCTATAGCCAGACTTTGGGAGAGCATGTAGATCACTTGAGATAGGTGTTTGAGGTGTTGTGGGTGCACAAGCTATTTGTCAAAAGGGAGAAGTGCTCATTCACCCAACAAGAAATCCCGTTCCTTGGCCACATAGTGGGAGGTGGCAGGATACGCATGGATGAAGGTAAGATACATGCCATCCTGGAGTAGCAACTGCCAGCCAAGGTCACTGAGTTGATATCATTCCTTGGGCTGGTTAACTACTACAGACGCTTCATCAAAGGTCACTCAGCAATAGCCACGCCATTGACTGACTTGCTTAAGAAAGGGAGAGCATGGGAATGGAGCACAGGGTGCCAGGAAGCCTTTGACAGGTTAAAGTGGGCTATGACAGAGGAGCCAGTCTTGGCCTTGCCAGACCATGCCAAGCCGTATGAGGTGCATACAGATGCATTAGACTTTGCCATAGGGGGTGTGTTAATGCAAGAGGGACGTCCAGTCACATTTGAAAGTAAAAAGCTGAATGAGACTGAATGCAAGTACATGATCCAAGAGAAGAAGATGACTGCAGTGGTGCATTGCTTGCACACTTGGTGCCATTACCTGTTGGGGTCAAGGTTCATGGTTAGGATGGACAATGTGGTGACCAGCTACTTCCAGACACAGAAGAAGCTGTCCCTCAAGCAGGCGAGATGGCAAGATTTTCTTACGGAATTTGATTTTCAGTTGGAGTACAAGCCGGGACGGGTGAACCTAGTGGCAGACGCCCTGAGCAGGAAGGCTAACCTTGCTGCCATTAGCCAACTAGAGGGGTTACTGGTGTCGTGCATCAAGGAGGGACTTGCGCATGATCCTACAGCCAAGGCTCTGATGGAGTACGCCCAATAAGGTAAGACTAGGCAGTTTTGGATGCAGGATGGTTTCTTGTACACCAAGGGTAGTAGACTGTTTGTACTATAGCACGGGAAGCTTCGCAAGGAAGTTTTGTAAGAATGTCATGATTCAAAATGTGCTGGACACCCTGGAGTGAGCCATACCTTGGCACTGATCGAGGACCGATACTACTGGCCGTACATGAGGGACGATGTGGAGGCCTATGTGAAGACTTGTCTTGTGTGCCAATAGGACAAGGTGGAGTTTAAGAAACCAGGGGGTCTCTTGGAGCCATTGCCAGTGCCAGAACGACCATAGGAGAGTGTTTCTTTGGATTTTATAGTCGGTCTACCCAAAACAGAAGGGTTTGGAAGCATCAACCAAGGGCCAGAGGCTATCGAAGGCGTTTGGGGCAACAACCGAAGGGGACCAGTAGTAGGATCCTTGGTCGGCTTGCGCATCCCGACCCCAGCGGTTGGTTTGGTGCCGCATGCTCATTTCGGGGGCCGATCGGGGCTCGACATGTGCCGATGGTGGTCGAGGCAACCACCCATAACAGGGGCCATCAAACCTTGAGAACTCACACCCCCTTAAAGAGCATTTGAGATTTTATAGGTTTGCTCCCAGTAGCTATTAAAATGTCTGGAATGGGGACATTTTTTCAAACGATCAGAAAATCTTCTCCACTTCGATTTTTTAGCTGAATTTGTTTGTGCGTGCCAATAAAAATACAGGGATCACGTCTACCAATTTTGGGGCCAAAACTTCTTCTAAAAAAATTTTAAAAAATCTCGAACTGTAAAAAGTTTCAAAAATCATGAAAAATAGAAAACGGGTCGTCTTGCCACGAAACTTCACATGAAGGCTTAGGGGACCATTGTATGAATTTACAAGCCATAAAAATAGCATTGGCACGGTAGAAATATGAAGATGTACCTGAACCCACCTACCACTCGATCGATCCACGACTTGCGCATCCCACCTCTTCGACCGGCTTAGTGCCCGCACGCTCGTTTCATGGGTTGACTTAGGAATACTAGTGCGCTCCCACTTTCAGATTGGACCGAATCAAGGGTTGCTGTAGCAGGACCCGCAGCGGGATTAGGTGCATACAGAAGGGACCGAGTCGATCCCCAGCTTGCGCATCCTGCCTCTCTGGCCGACTGAGTGCCCATACGCTCGTTTCGTGGGTTGACTTAGGCATACGGAGTTCATCCCCAATCTAAGCATACGGAGTTCATTCCCAAACTAAGATCGGACCAGACCGAGGGTTGCGGTAATAAGATCGATAGCACGCACGGGGGCATCGTGTCGATCCCCAGCTCGCTCATTCTACCTCTCCGATCGGCTGAGTGCCCGCACGCTCGTTTCATGGGTTGGCTTAGGCATACGGAGTGCATTCTTGGACTTGACCAACCAAGGGCCAGAGCCTATCGATGGCATTTGGGGTAACAACTGATGTGGACCAGCAGCGGGATCCTTGGTCGGCTGACGTATCCCACCCCCAGCAGTCGGTTCGATGCTCACACACTCGTTTCAGGGGTCAACCGAGGCTCGGCATGTGGCAATGGTGGTTGATGCAACTACCCGTACCACGGCCCCGCATGTGCCGATGCTGTTCGATGCAACCGCCCATACTAGGGGCTATCTTGTCTCGATGGTGGTTGAGGCAACCACCTGCACCAGGGCCCAGCTTGTGTCGATGGTGGTCGAGGCAAGCGCCCATACCAAAGGGCAGCCTGTGCCGATGATGGTTGATGTTATTCGATGCAACCGCCCACACTAGGGGCCAATGAAGGTCGAGGCCTTTGTCGAAGTTTGATTTTGAGCCACGGTGCACATGCTGGGCTCGGGCATGTGCTGGTGCCACATTTTTTTCGCCCGAGGCACCATCACCGAAGAACCTAACCGATTGCATTGGGGGTTCCGACGATTAGGGGGGCCGAGGGGTGTTCGCACATGATGTGCGATGGGTGCTGTACTTGGCCCTTATATTGGCCCCCTATCCCTCATCAAACCTCAAGAACTCACACCCCTTTAAAGAGCATTTGAGATTTTATAGGTTTGCTCCCAGTAGCCATTAAAGTGTTTGAAATATGAAGATGTGCCTGAACCCACCTACCACTCGATCGATCCCCGGCTTACACATCCTGCCTCTCTGGTCAGCTAAGCACCTGTACGCTCGTTTCGTGGGTTGACTTAGGCATACGAAGTTCATCTCCAGTCTAAGCATACAGAGTTCATTCCCAGTATAAGATCGGACTAGACCGAGGGTTGCGACAGTAGGACTAGCAGTAGGATCGACAGCACGCAGGGGGGATCGGGCCAATCCCCAGCTTGCACATTCTACCTCTCTGACCGATTGAGTGCCTGTATGCTCGTTTTGTGGGTTAGCTTTGGCATACGAAGTTAATTCCATGTCTAAGCCCTAGTCGGACTGAAGGTTGTGGTAGTGGGATCGGTAACACATAGAGGGGGATCGGGCCGATCCTCGACTTACGCATTATGCCTCTCCGGCCAGCTCAGCGCCTGCACACTCGTTTCGTGGGTTGACTTAGGCATACGGAGTTCATCCCCAATCTAAGCATATGGAGTTTATTCCTAGTCTAAGATCAGATCGAACCGAGGGTTGCAGCAGCAGGACCAGCAGTAGGATCGGTAGCACGTAAGGGGGACCGGGTCGATCCCCGACTTACGTATTCTGCCTCTCCTGCCGGTTGAGCACCTGCACACTCGTTTCATGGGTTGGCTTAGGCATATGGAGTTCATTCCATGTCTAAGCCCCATTCGGACCAACGGTTGTGGCAGTGGGACCGGTAGTACGTAGAGGGGGACCGAGCCGATCCTCGGCTTACACATTATGCCTCTCCGGTCGGCTAAGCGCCCTCACGCTCGTTTCATGGGTTGACTCAGGCATATGGGGTTCGTTCCCAGTCTAAGCTTACAGAGCTTATTCCCAGTCTATGATCGGACCGATAGTAGCACGTAGAGGGGGACCAGGTCGATCCTTGGCTTGCGCATCCTCCCTTCCAGTCGACTGAGCACACGCACACTCATTTCGTGGGTTGACTAAGACATACAAAGTTCATTCCCGATCTAAGCCCCAACTGGATCGAGGGACTCACAGCAGGATCGGCAGCATGCGAAGGGGGATCGGGCCGATCCTCAGCTTACGCATTCTAGCTCTCCGACCGGTTGAGCGCCCGCACGGCTTTAGGCATACGGAGTTCATTCCCAGTCTAAGATCGATCCAAAGCTTGCGCATCCTGCCTCTCCGACCGGCTAAGTGCCCGCACGCTTGTTTCATGGGTTGACTTAGGCATACGTAGTGCACTCCTAGTCTAAGATCAGGTCAGACCAAGCGTTGCGGTAGTAGGAGCCACAGCGCGACCGGCAGCACTCAAAGAGGATCGGGTTGATCCCCGACTTGCGCATCATGCCTCTCTGGCCAGCTGAGCGCCCGCACGCTCGTTTTGTGGGTTGACTTGGGCATACAGAGTTTATCCCCAGTCTAAGCATACGGAGTTCATTCCCAGTCTAATATCTGACCAGACTGAGGGTTACGGTAACAGGATCGACAGCACGTAGGGGGATCAGGCCAATCTCCAGCTTGCGCATTCTGCCTCTTCAGTCGGTTGAGTGCCCGTACGATCGTTTCATGGGTTGACTTAGCCATACGAAGTTCATCCCCAGTCTAAGCATACAGAGTTCATTCTCAGTCTAAGATCGAATCGGATCGAGGGTTGTGGTAGCCAAACCATATCGAAGGTTGCGACAGCACGTCAGAGGGGACCGTACCGATCCTCGGCTTACGCGTTCTGCCTTTTTGATCGGTTAAGCTCCCGCACGCTCATTTCATGGGTTGGCTTAGGCGTACAGAGTTCATTCCATGTCTAAGCCCCAGCCGGGACCGAGGGTTGTGGCAGCAAGACCGACAGCACGTAGAGGGGGATCAGCCCGATCCTCGGCTTGTGCATTATGCCTCTTCGGCTAGCTCAGTGCCCGCATGCTCATTTCGTGGGATGACTTAGGCATACAGAGTTCATTCCTAGTCTAACTATATGGAGTTGTTTCCTAGTCTAAGATCGGACTAATAGTGAGATCGATAGCAGCACGCAGAGGGGGATCGAGTCGATCTTCGGCTTACGCATCCTGCCTCTCTGACTGGCTGAGCACCCGCACGCTCGTTTCATGGGTTGACTTACGTATACAAAGTTCATTCCCGGTCTAAGCCCCAACCGGACCGAGGGACCCACAGCAGGATCGATAGCACGCAGAGGGGGATCCGGGCTGATCCTCGACTTACGGATTCTGGGTTTCAAAGCGGCTGAACGCCCGCACGCTTGTTTCATGGATTGACTTAGGCATACGTAGTGCATTCTCGATCTCGACCAACCAAGGGCTAGAGGCTATCGATGGCATTTGGGGTAATAATCGAGGGGGATCAGCAGCGGGATCCTTGGTCGACTCGCGTATCTCGCCCCCAGCGGTCGGTTCGGTGCTTGCATGCTCATTTCGGGGGCTGATTGGGGCTCGGCATATGCCAATGGTGGTTGTGGCAATCGCCCGCACCACAGCCCAGCATGTGCCGATGGTGTTCGATGCAACTGCCCGTACTAGAGGCCATCTTGTGCCGATGGTAGTCGAGGCAACCACCCGCACCAGGGCCTAACTTGTGTCGATGGCCGTCGAGGCAAGAACCTGTACCAAAGGGCAGCCTATGCTGATGATGGTCGATGCATGTGCCATTCTCACAACCTGGGCGGGTGTGCCAGGCACATCAAGCGTACCATCAGGTGAGCTAGAGGTTGAGGCCCGTAGACGAGGCATGCTGGCGGGTATCTATGTGCAAAGCCTAGCAAATGAGTTCAGAACGCCCACCCAACTTGCAGGCCAGCCCGTGAGACCAAGGCCTGGCATACAAACTGCGTAAACTACATCCAAAAGGGCCCAAGGTGCTGGACACACAAGGGAAGCTTCTGGAAGCAGGCAGGATCAACAGAAGCATCCTAGCAGATTTGGTTGACCCTAAAAATTAGGAGTTAGCATCCTGATTGATTGTAATCTGTATAATCCCTTGATTTTAGCCTTTATTCTAAGAATATTACCATTAAGTGTAGCTGGAGCCTCAACTATAAATAGAGGGCTGCTCCACCCTTATTTGTACACCATCAAACACTTCTGTTTCAGTGAATACAAGAGCATTTCTAGAATTTTACCTTCTTATCCTGTTTCTCTTTAACTTACGAATCAGCCCTTCCTATTGTTCTAATGCCTGCAAGCTTGTGTTTTAGGCTGACTTAGGCATAAAGAAGGAGATTCCAAGCCTAAGGTCGCACGGTTTTTGAATCTAAGGTCAGAGCCTGTGACAGTTGGTATCAGAGCAAGTTCGATTCTACGTGTTTGTGTTGTGCAGGTTAGATCGTGATTGAGGAGATGGCATCCCAAAGCAACGTTGCTAGCCAACAACCATAGGCCTAGGAACATGGGTGTTGAAGAGGCAAGAAAGCCAGTTCTAGAGATATTTGGTCTACCATGGACGGTAAGCTGGCCAAGGTAAAGGTGACCATGGACGACATGGGGGAGAAGCTTGAGGAAGTAGAGACTCACATTACATCGCTAGACTCCATGGGGGAGGAGATCCAAAGTGAGCTGGAAGCTGCTTTCAACAAAGCCATGGACGTGATCACCCAGAAGAATAAGGCCTTGGAGGTTGAAGTGCTATCCTTGCACGATGGCATGGAGGCCATGCGCCAGCAGATGGAAGAGCTTACCAGTGAGTTCGTTGCTTGCAAGACTGCCATTGGGAATGGCATGTTTGCTGGAGTGTCCAAATCCAGATTGGAGGTCCCCAAGTATAAGGAGTTCAAGGGGACTAAGGCAGCCAAGGAAGTAGACAACTACCTTTGGGGTATGGAGCAGTACTTCTAGGCCATGGGCATGCAAGACAAGGCGATAAAGGTAAGCACTGCTGCTATGTATCTCACTGATGTAGCCTTATTGTGGTGGAGGCACAGGTGTGATGATGTCAGGCGTGGGAGCGCCAAGATTGGAACCTGGGAAGAGTTCTAAAAGGAGTTCAGAGAACAATTTTACCTGAAGTATGCCGATGATTAGGCACGGGCAAAGTTATGCCAGCTTAGCCAGCAAGGAGACATAAGGGAGTATGTCTAAAAATTCTTTGAACTGATGCTACAGATCTCGGATCTAGGCAAAAAGGATGCCTTATTTGCTTTCATGGATGGGCTGAAGCCATGGGTGATGCATGAGCTACAAAAGAGGGGAATTCATGACTTGGCTAAAGCCATGACTACTATCGAGGCCTTGATAGAGTTCAAGCCTCTGAACAAGTTCGAGTCTTCCAAGCCCAAGGGTAAGGGCAGGGACGATAGGGATCGAAAATATTCCAAGGGGAAGGATCGTGACCGGGAGTCCAAGGATGGAGACCGAGATCGTTCAACCAAGGATGGCAAGAAGAAGCCACCAGTAGGCAAGTGGAAAGCAAAGGGGGACCGAGAGCCACTAGCATGCTACCTATGTGGAAGGAGTCACATAGCACGTAATTACCCGTAAATGGGCAAGCTGGCTACTGTAGACAACGAGTCTGATGAGGAGCCAGAGTCAGGGGCAGCAAAGCTTGGGTCATTGGTGCTTAATGTTGTTCAAAGTAAGGGGAGCCGCAAGCCAAAGGGCTTGATGTTTACGGATCTGATGGTTGTGGGTTAGAAGGTGAGCGTACTGGTGGACACAGGTGCCTCACATCTTTTTATTTCAGGTGATGGAGCCCGAAAGCTCAGACTAAAGGTGCAGAAAGGGATTGGTACCATTAAAATGGTGAACTCCAAGGAAGTTCCAGCCATTGGAGTAGCACGAGGAGTAGAGTTACAGCTTGGAGACTGGAAAGGTAAGGAGACCATTGAGTAATACCCCTTGATGACTATGAGTTTGTGATTGGGTTAGATTTCTTTGTTCGAATTAACGCCCTCCTTGTGCCTTTTGTCGATTGTGTTTGCATCTTGGATGCACGGTGCAAATGCCTAGTGCCATTGAGGAGAGGGTCTGAGTTGGGTCGCGGGTGGTGTCAGCAATCCAATTTGCCAAGGTGGTAAGCAGACAAGAAGACACCTTCTTGGCAGCCCTGAAATATGATGAGCCAAGGGAGAAGGAGGCCGAGTCACCCTTGGAGGTGCTAAAGGTGATGAAGACCTTTAGTGATGTGATGCCCGCAAAGTTGCCTAGCAAGCTACCACCTAAGAGGGAGGTGGACCACAAGATCGAGCTGGTGTCTGAGGCCAAGCCACCAGCAAGAGCCCCTTACCGAATGTCTCCACCAAAGTTGGAGGAGTTGAGGAAGCAGCTTAAAGAGTTAGTTGATGCTGGCTTTATCAGGCCATCGAAAGCACCCTATGGTGCATCGGTTCTATTCCAGCGCAAGCATGATGGGTCGTTGTAGCCATGCATAGACTACCGGGCTTTGAACAAGCTGACCATCAAGAACAAGTACCCCATCTCACTCATTGCAGACTTGTTCGATCAACTTGGGAGCGCAAGGTGGTTCACCAAGCTGGATTTGAGGTCGGGCTACTACCAAGTCAGGATCGTGGAGGAAGATGAGCCAAAGACAGCATGTGTCACTCGGTATGGTTCGTATGAGTTCTTGGTGATGCTTTTCAGACTCACGAACACCCTAGCAACATTCTACACCCTTATGAACAAGGTACTTTAGTCATTCCTTGATCGGTTTGTTGTGGTTTATTTGGATGACATTGTGATCTACAGCCAGACTTTGAGAGAGCATGTAGACCACTTGAGGCAGGTGTTCGAGGTGTTACAGGTGCACAAGCTGTTTTTCAAGAGGGAGAAGTGCTCATTCACCCAACAGGAGATCCCGTTCCTTGGCCACATAGTGGGAGGTGACAGGATACGCATGATGAAGGCAAGATACACACCATCCTGGAGTGGCAACTGCCAGCCAAGGTCACTGAGTTGAGATCATTCCTTGGGCTGGTTAACTACTACAAGCACTTCATCAAAGTTCACTCAGCAATAGCTATGCCATTAACTGACTTGCTCAAGAAAGGGAGAGCATGGGAGTGGAGCGCAGGGTGCCAGGAAGCCTTTGATAGGTTGAAACGGACTGTGATCGAGGAGCCAATCTTGGCCTTGCTAGACCATGCCAAGTCGTATGAGGTGCATACGGATGCATCAGACTTTGCCATAGGGGGCATGTTGATGCAAGAGGGACATCCAGTCACGTTCAAGAGCAGGAAGCTGAACGAGACTGAGCGTAAGTACATGGTCCAAGAGAAAGAGATGACTACAGTGGTGCACTGCTTGCGCACTTGGTGCCATTACCTATTAGGGTTGAGATTCATGGTGAGGATGGACAATGTGGCGACTAGCTACTTCCAGACGCAGAAGAAGCTGTCCTCCAAGCAGGCAAGATGTAAGATTTTCTTGCAGAATTTGATTTCCAGATGGAGTACAAGCCAGGACAGGTGAACCTAGTGGCAGACACCCTGAGCAGAATGGCTAACCTTGCTGCCATTAGCCAACCAGAGGGGTCACTGGTGCCATGCATCAAGGAGGGACTTGTGCATGATCCTATAGCCAAGGCTTTGATGGAGTACGCCCAGCAAGGTAAGACTAGGCAATTTTGGTTGCAGGATAGGTTGTTGTACACCAGGGGTAGTAGACTGTTTATGCCGCAGCACGGGAAGCTCCGCAAGGAAGTTTTGCAAGAATGCCATGATTCAAGATGGGTTGGACACCCCGGAGTGAGCCGTACCTTGGCGCTGATCGAGGACCGGTACTACTGGCCGCACATGAGGGACGATGTGGAGGCCTATGTGAAGACTTATCTTGTGTGCCAATAGGACAAGGTGGAGCTCAAGAAACCAGGCGGTCTCTTGGAGCCATTGCCAGTGCCAGAGCGACCATGGGAGAGTGTTTCTCTAGACTTTATAGTGGGCCTACCCAAAGCAGAAGGGTTTGGAAGCATCATGGTAGTGGTGGATAGGTTTTCCAAGTATGGAATCTTTATTCCAGCAACCAAAGAGTGCCCAATCGAGAAGGCAGCTCGATTGTTCTTGAAGAACATGGTTAAGTACTAGGGAGTGCTGAGGACCATTATTAGTGATCGGGACGGGCATTTCACGGGCAAGTTCTGGACTGAGTTGTTCAAGCTGTTGGGGTCAGACTTGAACTTTTCCACCAGCACGCATCCGCAGATCGATGGGCAGACAGAACGAGTGATGGACTATCGAAGGTCTACCTCAGGCACTATGTGAGTGCCACACAAAGGGACTGGCCAAAGCTGCTAGATATTGCGCAGTTTTCCTACAACTTGCAAAAGAGCGAGGCAACGAACCAGAGCCCATTTGAGGTTATGATAGGGCAACAACCACTAACACCCGGTTCAATTGTTGCAGGTTATACAAGGTCGAATCCAGTAGCATACAAGTTTGCTAAGGCATGGGAGGAGCAAACTGACTTGGCTAGAGTTTGTCTACATAAGGCGGCCAAGAGGTCAAAAAAGTGGGCAGACTAGAATAGGCAGGACGTGCAGTTTCAGGTTGGAGACTTGGTGTTGGTGAAGCTGCATCCCATTGTGTGCCACAGGGGGCTTCACAAAAACCTAGTCCAGAGGTATGAGGGACCTTTTCGAGTAGTCAAGAGGGTAGGCAAGGTTGCCTACAAGCTGGATGTGCCACCCAAGCCGAGGGTACACCCAGTGTTCCATGTGAGCATGCTCAAGCCATTCCATGAGGATGAGAGAGATCCAGGACAAGCAGAGTCAAAGCGTGCGGCATTGGGAGCAAGGGCCTCATATGAGAAGGAGGTCCACAGCATCATAGCTGATCGGGAGGTGAGACGGAAGAACTATTAGCCAAGATAAGAGTACTTGGTGTACTGGAAGGGACTTTCAGATAGTAAGGCAAGCTGGGAACCAACAGATGACTTATGACAAATCGGGGACCAAATCAGGTAGTACCATGCAGAAGATGCAACGAAGGCATTACGCAATCAGGTGGGGGAGAATGTCACGCCCTGGGTGGGCGCGCCAGGCACATCAGGCGCACCAACAGGTAGCTAGAGGTTGAGGCGCACAGACCAGGTGTGCTGGCAGGTATTTATGCGCAAAGCCTAGCAAATGAGTTCAGAACACCCGCCCAACTTACAGGCTAGCCCGTGAGACCAAGGCCTGGCATACAAGCTACCCGCACCATATCCAGAAGGGCCCAAGGTGCTGGACCCGCAAGGGAAGCTTCTGGAAGCAGGCAGGATTAGCAGGAGCATCCTGGCAGATTTGGTTGACCCTGAAAATTAGGAGTTAGCATCCTGATTGATTGTAATCTATATAATCCCTTGATTTTAGCCTTTATTCTAGGGATATTGCCATTAAGGGTAGCTGGAGCCTCAACTATAAATAGAGGGCTGCTCCACCCTCATTTGTACACCATCAAACACTTTTGTTTCTGTGAATACAAAAGCATTTCCAAAATTTTGCCTTCTTATCCTGTTTCTCTTTAACATGTGTAATTAGCCCTTCCTATTGTTCTAGTGCTTGTACGCTTGTGTTTTAGGCTGACTTAGACATAAAGGAGGAGATTCCAAGCCTAAGGCCGCACGATTTCTGAGTCTACGATCGGAGCCCGTGACACCATCACCATGTGCCATCATGTGCCATTGATGGTCGAGGCCTTGGCCGAAGTTTGATTTTGAGCCATGGTGCACATGCTGGGCTCGAGCATGTGTTGGTGCCATATTTTTTTCACCTGGGGCACCATCGTCGGAGCATCGTCGGAGAACCTAATAGGCGGCATTGGGGGTTCCGACGATTGGGGGGCCGGGGGGTGTGCCCACATGATGTGTGATGGGTGCTGGTACTTGGCTTTTATATTAGCCCCCTATCCCTCATCAAACCTCGAGAACTCATACCCCCTTAAAGAGCATTTGAGATTTTATAGGTTTGCTCCCAGTAGCCATTAAAATGTCTAAAATGGGGACATTTTTTTCAAACGGTCACAAAATCTTCTCCACTTCGAGTTTTTAGCTGAATTTTTTTGTGCGTGCCAACAAAAATACAAGGATCCATGGCTTGCGCATCCCGCCTCTCCGACTGGCTAAGTACCCGCACGCTTATTTCGTGGGTTGACTTAGGCATACGTCATGCAATCCCAGTCTAAGATCAGACCGGACTGAGGGTTGCGGCAGCAAGACCCGTAGCGGGATCGACAGCACACAGAGGGGATCGAGTTGATCCCCGGCTTGCATATCCTACCTCTCTGGCCAGCTGATCACCTGCATGCTCGTTTCATGGGTTGACTTAGGCATACAGAGTTCATCCCCAGTCTAGGATCGAACCAGACTGAGGGTTGCAATAGTAAGACCCACAACGAGATTGACAGCATGCTGAGGGGGTCAGGTCGATCCTTGGCTTACGCATCCTGCCTCTCTGGCCGGCTGAGCGCCCACACGCTTGTTTCGTGGGTTGACTTAGGCATACGAAGTTCATCCCCAGTCTAAGCATACAGAGTTCATTCCCAGTCTAAGATTAGATTGGATCGAGGGTTACGGCAGCAGGACTAGCAACACGTAAAGGGGATCGAGCCTATCCCTGGCTTGCACATTCTGCCTCTCCAGCCGACTGAGCCCCTGCACTCTCGTTTCATGGGTTGGCTTAGGCATACGAGTTCATTCCATGTCTAAGCCCCAACCAGACTGAAGGTTGTGGCAGTGGGTCCGACAGCACGCAGAGGGGGACCAGGCCAGTTCTCGGCTTACGCATTATGCCTCTCCAACCTGCTCAATGCCCACACGCTCATTTCGTGGGTTGACTTAGGCATACGGAGTTCATTCCCAATCTATGCATACGGAGTTCATTTCGATCTAAGATCAGACCGACAGCAGCACGTAGAGGGGGATCGAGCCGATCCTCGACTTGCGCATCCTTCCTCTCTAGCTGGTTGAGTGCCTAGTCGTTCGTTTCGTGGGTTGACTTAGGCATACAAAGTTCATTCCCGATCTAAGCCCCAACCGGACCGAGGGACCCACAGCGAGATCGATAGCACGTAGAGAGGGATCGGGTCGATCCTCGGCTTACGTATTCTGGCTCTCTGACCTGCTGAGCGTCCGCATGCCGTTTCATGGGTTGACTTAGGCATACGTAGTGCATTCCCGGTCTCGACCAACAAAGGGCCAGAGGCTATTGATGGTGTTTGGGGTAACAACCGAGGCAGACCAACAGCAGGATCCTTGCTCGGCTCATGCATCCCACCCCCAACAGTTGGTTCGGTGCTTGCACGTTCGTTTCAGGGGCCAATCAGGACTCAACATGTGCCGATGGTGGTCGAGGCAACCGCCTGCACCACGACCCAGATTGTGCCAATGGTGTTTGATGCAACCACCCATACCAGGGGCCATCTTATGCCGATGGTGGTTGAGGGAACTGCCCACACCAAGGCCCAGCTCATGCCGATGGCGGTCGAGGCAAGTGCCCGTACCAAACGGCAGCCTGTGCCGATAATGGTCGATGCATGTGCCATCACCATTCGCCATCATGTGCCATTGATGGTCGAGGCCTTGGCCGAAGTTTGATTTTGAGCCACGGTGCACATGCTGGGCTCAAGCATGTGCTGGTGCCACATTTTTTTCTCTCGGGGCACCATCGTCGGAGCATCACCGGAGAACCTAACCGACAGCACTAGGGGATCCGGTGATTGGGGGGTCAGGGGGTGTGTGCACATGATGTGCGATGGGTCCTGGTACGTGGCCCTTATATTGGCCCCCTATCCCTCATCAAACCTAGAGAACTCACACCCACTTAAAAAGATTTGAGATTTTATAGGTTTGCTCCCAGTAGCCATTAAAGTGTCTAAAATGGGGACATTTTTTTCAAACGGTCACAAAATCTTCTCCACATTGAGTTTTTAGCTAAAATTGTTTGTGCGCGCCAACAAAAATACAAGGATCATGTCAACCAAATTTGGGGCCAAAAATCCTTCTAAAAAAATTTAAAAAAATCCCGAACCGTAAAAGGTTTCGAAAATCGTGAAAAAGAGAAAACGGACCGTCTTGCCATGAAACTTCACATGAAGGCTTAGGGGACCATTGTATGAATTTACAAGCCATAAAAATTGCATTGGCATGGCAGAAATATGAAGATGTGCCTGAACCCACCTACCACTCGATCGATCCATGGCCTGCGCATCCCGCCTCTCCTATCGGCCAAGTGCCCGCATGCTCGTTTCGTGGGTTGACTTAGGCATACGTAGTGCGCTCCCAATCTAAGATCAGATCAGACAGAGGGTTGTGGTAGCAGGACCCATAGCGGGATGGGTAGCATACAGAGAGGATCGGGTCGATCCTCGGCTTGCTCATCCTACCTCTCTGGCCGACTGAGTGCCCGCACGCTCGTTTCATAGGTTGACTTAGGCATACGGAGTTCATCCCCAGTCTAAGCATATGGAGTTCATTCCCAATCCAAGATCAGATTGGATTGAGGTTTGCGGTAGCAGTACCGGTAGCAGGATCGACAGCACGCAGGGAGGGACCGGGTCAATCCCCGGCTTGCGTATTCTGCCTCTCCGATCGACTGAGCCCCCGCATGCTCGTTTCATGGGTTGGCTTAGGCATACAGAGATCATTCCATGTCTAAGCCCCAGCTGGATCGAGGGTTGTGGTAGCGACACTGATAGCACACAGAAAGGGATCGGGTCGATCCCTGGCTTGCGCATTATGCCTCTCCGATTGGCTCAGCACTCGCACGCTCGTTCCATGGGTTGACTAAGGCATACAGAGTTCATTCATAGTCTAAGATCGGACTGGTAATAGCACACAGAGGGAGATCGGGCTGATCTTCGGCTTGCACATCCTGCCTCTCCGGTTGGCTGAGCGCTCACAAGCTCGTTTCGTGGGTTGACTTAGGCATATAGAGTTCATTCCTGGTCTAAGCCCCAACCGGACCGAGGGACCTGTAGCAGGATTGGCAGCACACAGAGGGGGATTGGGCCGATCCTTGACTTGTGCATTTTGGCTCTCTGATCGGCTGAGTGCCCGTACACTAATTTTATGGGTTGACTTAGGCATACGTAGTGCACTCCCAGTCTCGACCAACCAAGGGCCAGAGGCCATCGACGGCATTTGGGGAAACAACCGAGGGGGACCAGTAGTGGGATCCTTGGTTGACTCATGCATCTTGCCCCCAGCGGTCGGTTCGGTGCTTACACGCGCGTTTTGGGGGTCGATCAGGGCTCGACAAGTATCGATGGTGGTCGAGGCAACCACCCGTACCATGGCCCAGCATGTGCCAATGGTGTTTGATGCAATCGCCTGCACCAGGGGCCATCTTGTGCCGATGGTGGTCGAGGCAACCGCTTGCACCAGGGCCCAGCTTATGCTGATGGCGGTCGAGACAAGTGCCTGTACCAAAGGGCAGCCTGTGTCGATGATGGTCGATGCATGTGCCATCACCATACGCCATCATGTGCCATTGATGGTCGAGGCCTTGGCCGAAGTTCAATTTTGAGGCACGGTGCACATACTGGGCTCCGGCATGTGCTGGTGCCACATTTTTTTTGCCCGAGGCACCATCGCCAGAGCATCACCGAGAACCTAACCGATGGCATTAGGGGTTTCGACGATTGGAGGGGCTGGGGGTGTGCGCACATGATGTGCGATGGGTTCTGGTACTTGGCCCTTATATTGGCCCCCTATCCCTCATCAAACCTCGAAAACTCACACCCCCTTAAAGAGCATTTGAGATTTTATAGGTTTGCTCCCAATAGCCATTAAAGTGTCTAAAATGGGGACATTTTTTTCAAACGGTCACGAAATCTCCTCCACTTCGAGTTTTTAGCTGAATTTGTTTGTGCGTGCCAACAAAAATACAAGGATCACGTCTACCAAATTTGGGGCAAAAACTCCTTCTAAAAAAATCTTAAAAAATCCCAAACCGTAAAAAGTTTCAAAAATCATGAAAATTAGAAAACGGGTCGTCTTCCCATGAAACTTCACATGAAGGCTTAGGGGACCATTGTATGAATTTACAAGCCATAAAAATGGCATTGGCATGGCAGAAATATGAAGATGTGCCTGAACCCACCTACCCCTCGATCGATCCACCGCTTGCGCATCCCGCCTCTCCAACCGGCTAAGTGCCCGCACGCTCGTTCCGTGGGTTGACTTAGGCATGCGTAGTGCACTCCCATTCTAAGATTAGATCGGATCGAGGGTTTCAGCAGCAGGACCCGCAGTGAGATCGATAGCACTCAAAGGGGACTGGGTCGATCCTCGACTTGTGCATCCTGCCTTTATGGCCAGCTGAGCGCCCGCATGCTTGTTTCGTGGGTTGACTTACGCATACGGAGTACATCCCCAGTCTAAGCATACGGAGTTATTTCCCAGTCTAAGATGGGACCAGACCGAGGGTTGCGGTAGCAGGACCAGTAGTAGGATCGACAGCACGCAGGAGGGACCGGGTCGATCCCCGACTTGCGTATTTTACCTCTCCGCCCAGCTGAGCCCCCACACGCTTGTTTCGTGGGTTAGCTTAGGCATACGAAGTTCATTCCACATCTAAGCCTCAGTCGAACTGAGGGTTGTAGCAGTGGGACTGGCAGCACGCAGAGGGGGATCAGGCCGATCCCCGGCTTGGAATTATGCCTCTTCGGTCAGCTCAGCACCCGCAAGCTCATTTCGTGGGTTAACTTAGGCATATGGAGTTCATTCTCAGTCTAAGCATACGGAGTTCATTCCCAATCTAAGATTGGATTGGCAGCAGCACACAGAGGGGGATCGGGCCGATCTTCGGCTTGCGCATCCTGCCTTTTCGACCGACTGAGCGCACGCACACTCGTTTCGTGGGTTGACTTAGGCATACGGAGTTCATTCTCGGTCTAAGCCCCAATCGAACCGAGGGATCCATAATAGGATCAATAGCACGCAGAGGAGGATCAGGTCGATCCTCGGCATGTGCATTTTGGCTCTTCGGTCACTGAGTGCCAGTACGCTCATTTCATGGGTTGACTTAAGCATACGTAGTGCATTCTCGATCTCGACCAACCAAGGGCTAGAGGCTATCGACGGTGTTTGGGGCAACAACTGAGGGGGACCAACAGTGGGATCCCTGGTCGGCTCGCACATCTCACTCCCAGCGGTTGGTTCGATGCTCACACATGCATTTCGAGGGTTGATCGGGGCTCGACAAGTGCCGATGGTGGTCGAGGCAACCACCCGCACCACGGCCCAGCATGTGCCGATGGTGTTTGATGCAACCACCCGCACCAGGGGCCATCTTGTGTCGATGGTGGTCGGGGCAACCGCCCGCACCAGGGCACAGCTTGTGCCGATGGCGGTCGAGGCAAGTGCCTGTACCAAAGGGCAGCCTGTGCCGATGATGGTCAATGCATATGCCATCACCATACGCCATCATGTGCCATTGATGGTCGAGGCCTTGGCTGAAGTTCAATTTTGAGCCACGGTGCACATACTCACCTCGGGCATGTGCTGGTGCCACATTTTTTTAACTCGGGGCACCATCGTCAGAGCATCACTGGAGAACCTAACCGACGGCATTGGGGGTTCCGACGATTGGGGGGGCCGGGGGTGTGCGCATATGATGTGTGATGGGTGCTGGTACTTGGCCCTTATATTGGCCCCATATCCCTCATCATGTCCCATTGATGATCGAGGCCTTGGCCAAAGTTCAATTTTGAGCCATAGTGCACATGCTGGGCTTGGGCATGTGTTGGTGCCACATTTTTTTGCCCGGGGCACCATCGTCGGAGAACCTACCTGGCAGTGTTGGGGGTTCCGGCAATTGGGGGGGCCAAGGGGTGTGCGCACATGATGTGCGATGGGTGCTGGTACTAGGCCCTTATATTGACCCCTTGTCCCTCATCAAACCTTGAGAACTCACACCCCCTTAAAGAGCATTTGAGATTTTATAGGTTTGCTCCCAGTAGCCATTAAAGTGTCTGAAATGGGGACATTTTTTCCAAATGGTCACAAAATCTTCTCCACTTCAAGTTTTTAGCTGAATTTGTTTATGTGTGCCAACAAAAATACAAGGATCCTGTCTACCAAATTTGGGGCCAAAACTCCTTCTAAAAAAAGTTTAAAAAATCTCAAACCGTAAAAAGTTTAAAAAATCATGAAAAATAGAAAACGGATCATCTTGCCGCAAAACTTCACATGAAGGCTAAGGGGACCATTGTATGAATTTGCAAGCCATAAAAACTGGCATTAGCATGGTAGAAATATGAAGATGTGCCTGAACCCACCTACCACTCGATCAATCCACAGCTTGCGCATCCCGCCTCTCCGGCCGGCTAAGTGCCCGTACGCTCGTTTCATGGGTTGACTTAGGCATACGTAGTGTGTCACGGGCTCTGACCTTAGACTCAGAATTCGTGTGGCCTTAGGCTTGGAATCTCCTCCCTTATGCTTAATTCAACCTAAAACACAAGCGTGCGGGCACTAGAACAATGGGAAGGGCTGATTACGCAAGTTAAAGAGAAACAGCATAACAAGACAGAATTCTAGAAATGCTCTTGTATTCACTGAAACAGAAGTGTTAGATGATATACAAATGAGGGTGGAACAGCCCTCTATTTATATTTGAGGCCCCAGCTACAACTTAATGGCAATATCCCTAGAATAAAGGCTAAAATCATGGGATTACAATCAATCAGGATGCTAACTCCTGAATTTCAGGGTCAACCAAATCTACCAGGATGCTCCTGCTGATCCTGCCTGCTTCTAGAAGCTTCCCTTGCGTGTCCAGCACCTTGGGCCCTTCTGGATGTGGTGCGGGCAGGTTGTATGCTAGGCCTTGGTCTCGCAGGCTGGCTTGCAAGTTGGGCGGGCATTCTGAACTCGTTTGCTAGGCTTTGCGCATAGATACCCGCCAACTTGCCTGGTCTGTGGGCCTCAACCTCTGGCTCACCTGCTGGTCCGCCTGATGTGCCTGGCATGCCCGCCCAGGGTGTGACATTCTCCCTTACTTGATTGTGCAATGCCCTCATTGTGTCTTCTACATGGTACTACCTGATCTGGTCCCCGAACTACCATAAGTCCTCTGCTAGTTCCCAGCTCACCTCACTGTCTGAAAGTCCCTTCCAGTACACCAAGTACTCATGTCTTGGTTGATAGTTCTTCTGTCTCACCTCTCAATCAGCTATGATGCTGTGGACCTCTTTCTCATATAAGGCCCTTGCTCCTAATGGCGCACGCTTTGACTTTGCCCATCCTGGATCTTCCTCATCCTCATGGAACAGCTTGAGCATGCTCACATGGAACATCGGGTGTACCCTTGGCTTGGGTGGCATATCCAGCTTGTAGGCAACTTTGCCTACCCTCTTGACTACTAGGAAAGGTCCCTCATACCTCCGGACTAGGCCTTTGTGCAGCCCCTTATGGCACACAATGGGATGCAGCTTCACCAACACCAAGTCTCCAACTTGGAACTGCACATCCCGCCTCTTCTGGTCTGCCCATTTCTTCGACCTCTTGGTCGCCTTGTGTAGACAAACTCTGGCCAAGTCAGTTTGCTCCTGCCATGCCTTGGCAAACTTGTATGCTACTGGATTCGGCCCTGTATAACCTGCAGCAATCGAACCGGGTGTTAGTGGTTGTTGCCCTGTCACAACCTCAAATGGGCTTTGGTTCGTTGCCTCCCTCCTTTGCAAGTTGTAGGAAAACTGTGCAATATCTAGCAACTTTGGCCAGTCCCTTTGTGTGGCACTCACATAGTGCCTGAGGTAGACCTCCAATAGTCCATTCACTCGTTCTGTCTGCCCATCGGTCTGCGGATGCATGCTAGTGGAAAAGTTCAAGTCTGACCCCAACAGCTTGAACAACTCAGTCCAGAACCTGCCCATGAACCGCCCATCCTAATCACTAACAATGGTCCTTGGCACTCCCTAGTACTTTACCATGCTCTTTAGGAACAATCGAGCTGCCTCCTCGGCTGGGCACTCCTTGGTTGCTAGAATGAAGATTCTATACTTGGAAAACCTGTCCACCACTACCATGATGCTTCCAAACCCTTCTGCTTTGGGTAGACCGACTATAAAGTCTAGAGAAACACTCTCCCATTGTCGCTCTGGCACTGGCAATGACTCCAAGAGACCGCTTGATTTCTTGAGCTCCACCTTGTCCTGTTGGCACACAAGACAAGTCTTCACATAGGCCTCCACATCGTCCTTCATGTGCGACCAGTAGTATCGATCCTTAATTAGCGCTAAGGTGCGGCTCACTCCGAGGTGTCCAGACCACCTTCAATCATGGCATTCTTGTAAAACTTCCTTGCGGAGCTTCTCGTGCTGTGGCACAAACAGTCTACTACCCCAAGTGTACAGCAAGCCATCCTGCAACCAAAACTACCTAGTCTTACCTTGCTGGGTGTACTCCATCAAAGCCTTGGCTGTAGGATCATGTCCAAGTCCCTCTTTGATGCGCGGCACCAGTGACCCCTCTGGTTGGCTAATGGCAGCAAAGTTAGCCTTTCTGCTCAGGGCGTCTGCCACTAGGTTCGCCTGTCTTGGCTTGTACTCCATCTGGAAATCAAATTCTACAAGAAAATCTTACCATCTCACCTATTTGGAGGACAGCTTCTTCTGCGTTTGGAAGTAGTTGATCGCCACATTGTTCATCCTCACCACGAACCTCGACCCCAACAGGTAATGACGCCAAGTGCACAAGCAGTGCACCACTGCAGTCATCCCTTCTCTTGGACTATGTACCTACGTTCAGTCTCATTTAGCTTCCTGCTCTTGAATGCGACTAGACGTCCCTCCTGCATCAACACGCCCCCTATGGCAAAGTCTGATGCATCCGTATGCACCTTATACGGCTTGGCATGGTCTGGCAAGGCCAAGACTGGCTCCTTGATCACAGCCCGCTTCAACCTATCAAAGGCTTCCTGGCACCCTGCGCTCCATTCCCATGCTCTCCTTTTCTTAAGCAAGTCAGTCAATGGCGTGGCTATTACTGAGTGACCTTTGACGAAGCGCCTGTAGTAGTTAACCAGCCCAAGGAACGATCTCAACTCAGTGACCTTGGCTACCATTGCCATTCTAGAATGGCGTGTATCTTACTTTATCCATGCGTGTCCTGCCACTTCCCACTATGTGGCCAAGGAACGGGATCTCCTGCTGGGCGATTGAGCACTTTTCCCTCTAGACAAATAGCTTGTGCACCCGCAACACCTCGGACACCTGTCTCAAGTGGTCTACATGCTCTCCTAAAGTTTGGCTATAGATCACAATGTCATCCAAATAAACCACAACAATTCAATCAAAGAATGACTGAAGTACCTTGTTCATAAGGATGTAAAATGTTGCTGGGGCATTCGTGAGTCTGAAAGGCATCACCAAGAACTCATACGAACCATACCGAGTGACACATGCTGTCTTTGGCTCATCTACCTCCGCGATCCTGACTTGATAGTAGCCCGACCTCAAATCCAACTTGGTGAACCACCTTGCACTTGCAAGTTCATCGAACAAGTCCGCAATGAGTGGGATGGGGTACTTGTTCTTGATGGTTAGCTTGTTCAAAGCCCAATAGTCTATGCACAGCTGCAACGGCCCATCATGCTTGCGCTAGAATAGAATCGGTGCACCATAGGGTACCTTCGATGGCCTGATGAAGCTAGCATCAACTAACTCTTTGAGCTACTTCCTCAATTCCTCCAACTCTGGTGGAGACATTCGGTAAGGGGCTCTAGCTGGTGGCTTGGCCTCAGACACCAGCTCGATCTTGTGGTCCACCTCCCTCTTAGGTGGTAGCTTGCTAGGCAGCTTTGCTGGCATCACATCACTAAAAGTCTTCAGCACCTTTAGCACCTCCAAGGGTCTCCTTGTCCCCTGGCTCATCATATTTTAGGGCTGCCAAGAAGGTGTCTTCTTGTTTGCTTACTGCCTTGGCAAATTGGATGGCTGACACCACCCACGACCCAACTCCAGACCCTTTCCTCAATGGTACTAGGAATTGGCATGGTGCATCCAAGATGTAAACACAATCGGTAAAAGGCACAAGGAGGGCGTTAATCTGAACAAGAAAATCCAACCCAATCACAAACTCATAGTCGTCAAGGGGTATTACCTCTATGGTCTCCTTGCCTTTCTAGTCTCCAAGCTGTAACTCCATTCCTCGCACTACTCCAATGGCTGAAACCTCCTTGGAGTTCACCATTTTGATGGTACCGGTCCCTTTCTGCACCTTTAGTCTGAGCTTTCAGGCTCCATCACCTGAAATAAAAAGATGTGAGGCACCTGTATCCACCAATGCACTCACCTTCAGACCTGCAACCATCAGATCCGTAAACATCAAGCCCTTTGGCTTGCGGCTCCCTTACTCTTGATAGCATTAAACACCAATGACCTAAGCTTTGCTGCCCCTGACTCTGGCTCCTCGTCAAACTCCTTGTCTACAGCAGCCAGCTTGCCCTTCTATAGGTATTTACGCACTATGTGGCTCCCTCCACATAGGTAACAGGCTAGCAGCTCTCGATCCCCCTTTGCTTTCCACTTGCCTGTTGGTGGCTTCTTTCACCATCCTTGGTTGAACGGTCTCGATCTCCATCCTTGGACTCTCGATCATAGTCTTTCCCTTTGGACTGCTTTTTTTGGTCCCTATCGTCCCTACCTTTACCCTTGGGCTTGGTAGACTCGAACTTGTTAAGAGGCTTGAACTCTATCAAGGCCTCGGCAGTAGTCATGGCTTTAGCCAAGTCATGAATTCCCCTCCTTTGTAGCTCATGCTTTACCCACGGCTTCAGCCCATCCATGAAAGCAAATAAGGTGTCCTTCTCACCTAGATCTGAGATCTGTAGCATTAGTTCAGAGAATTTCTGGACATACTCCCTTATGTCCCCTTGCTGGCTCAGCCTGCATAACTTTGCCCGTGCCTCATCATCGACATACTCTGGGTAAAATTGTTCCCTAAACTTCCTTTTGGAACTCTGCCCAGCGTCCAATCTTGGTGCCTCCCATGCCTGACATCATCACACCTACGCCACCACCATAATAAGCGCTAACATCAGTGGAGATTACATAGCAGCGGTGCTTACCTTGTATTGCCTCGTCTTGCAGGCCTACGGCCTAGCAAGTACTGCTCATACCCAAACGGTACTGCCTATAGCCTGGAAGTACTACTCCATACCTTTGTCACCTCGTCTTGCATGCCTCAGACCGGACCGAAGGTTACGACAGCAAGACCCGCAGTAGGATCGACATCCCACAAAGGGGATCAGGTCGATCCCAGACTTACACATCCTGCCTCTCTGGCAGGTTGAACGCCCGCATGCTTGTTTCGTGGGTTGACTTAGGCATACGGAGTTCATCCCCAGTCTAAGCATACGGAGTTCATTCCTAGTCTAAGATCAGACCGGATCGAGGGTTGTGGTAGTAGGACCAGCAGCAGGATCGACAGCATGCAGGGAGGGATCGGGTCGATTCCCAACTTGTGCATTCTACCTCTCCGGTCAGTTGAGCGCCTACATGCTTGTTTTGTTGGTTGGCTTAGGCATACGGAGTTCATTCCATGTCTAAGCCCCAGCCGGACCGAAGGTTGTGGCAGCGGGACCGACAGCACGCAGAGGGGGACTGGGTCGATCCCCAACTTGCGCATTATGCCTCTCCGGCCGGCTCAGCGCCCGTACGCTCATTTCGTTGGTCGACTTAGGCATATGGAGTTCATTCCTAGTCTAAGCATATGGAGTTCATTCCCAGTTTAGATTGGACCGACAACGGGATCGGTAGCACGTAGAGGGGGACCAGGCCGATCCTCAGCTTGTACATCCTGGCTCTCCAGCCGGTTGAGCATCCGTACGCTAATCTCATGGGTTGACTTAGGCATACGTAGTGCATTCCCGATCTCGACCAACCAAGGGCCAGAGGCTATCGACGACATTTCAGGCAACAACCGAGGGGGACCAGCAGCGGGATCCTTGGTTGGCTCACTTATCCCACCCCTAGCGGTTGGTTCGATGCTCGCAAGCTCATTTCAGGGGCTGACCAGGGCTCGGCATGTGTCTATAGTGGTCGAGGCAACTGCCCGCACCACGGCCTAGCATGTGTCGATGGTGTTCGATGCAACCGCCTGCACCAGGGGCCTTTTCGTGCCGATGGTGGTCGAGGCAATCGCCCGCACCAAGGGCTGGCATGTGCCAATGGTGATCGAGGCAACCGCCCGCACCAGGGCCCAGCTTTTACCGATGGCGGTCGAGGCAAGTGCCGTACTAAAGGGCAGCCTGTGCCGATGATGGTCGATGGATGTGCCATCACCATGCGCCATTATATGCCATTGACGGTTGAGGCCTTCGCCGAAGTTCAATTTTGAGCCACGGTGCACATGCTGGGCTCGGGCACGTGCTGGTGCCACATTTTTTTCGCCCGGGGCACCATCGTTGGAGCATTGCCGGTTAACCTAACCGACGGCATTGGGGGTTTCGGTGATTAAGGGGGCCGGGGGGTGTGCGCACATGATGTGCGATGGGTGCTGGTACCTGGCCCTTATATTGGCCCCCTATCCCTCATCAAACCTTGAGAACTCACACCCCCTTAAAGAGCATTTGAGATTTTATATGTTTGCTCCCAGTAGCCATTAAAGTGTCTGAAATGGGGACATTTTTTTCAAATGGTCACAAAATCTTCTCCACTTCTAGGTTTTAGCTGAATTTATTTGTGCATGCCAACAAAAATACAAGGATCACGTATACCAAATTTGGGGCCAAAACTCCTAAAAAAATTTTAAAAAATTCTGAACCGCAAAAAGTTTCAAAAATCATGAAAAATAGAAACAGGTCGTCTTGCCACGAAACTTCCCATGAAGGCTTAGGGGACCATTGTATGAATTTACAAGCCATAAAAATGGCATTGGCATAGCAGAAATATGAAGATGTGCCTGAACCCACCTACCATTCGATCGATCCACAGCTTGCACATCCCGCCTCTCCGGCCGACTAAGTGCCTGCACGCTCGTTTCGTGTGTTGACTTAGGCATACGTAGTGTGCTCCTAGTCTAAGATCAGACTGGACCGAGGGTTGCAGTAGCAGGACCCATAGCGGGATCAACAGCATGCAGAGGGGATCGAGTCAATCCCCGGCTTACGCATCATGCCTCT
>NW_019167971.1:2727064-2748799 GCF_002303985.1 Durio zibethinus | reverse complement strand
AAAACAAAAGGTTATAGTGATTAGAAATAGATAATTATTCAAATAGTCATAATTATTTGTACTTGTTCGATAAACAGATTCATTTTTTAAATCTCTTATTAGTTTTTAGAATATTAATAAATTAGAATTATATTATTTCAAATAAGCTAGTATAGACAGAAACAATTTTTTGTGATAAAACAAAAGGTCATAATGATTTGAAATAGATAATTATTCAAACAGTCATAACTATTTACACTAGTCAGGCCAATTGATTCATTTTTTAAATCTATTACTTATTAATTTCAAAATATTGATAAATTAGTATTACTTTATTCCGAATAAGACTGTATGAACAAAAATAATTATTTTATGGGGATACAAATGGTCACAATGATTTGAAATAAATAATTTTCAAATAGTTATAACTAATTGAACTGATTTAGTAAACAATTTTACTTTTTAAATTTCTTACTTCTTAATTTTTAAAATATTAATAAATTAATATTATTTTATTTCAAACAAACTTAAATGTACAAAAACATTTGTTTTATGACAAAATAAAATAACATAACGATTTGAAATAGATAATTATTCAAATAATTATAATTATTTGAACTGGTTAGGTAAACTAAATTATTTTTTAAATCTCTTGCTTATTAAGTTTTGAAATATTAATAAATTTGTTTTACTTTATTCTAAATAAGTTATTAAGAAATAAAAAAATTGTTTTACGACAGAACAAAAAGTCATAATGATTTGAAATAAAGAATTGTTCATATAGCCTTAAATATTTGAACTAGTTCAGTAAACAAATTTATTTTTTAAATCTCTTAGTTATTAATTTTTAGAATATTATTATATTAGTATTATTTTTTTTTAAATAAAGTTGTGTGAATAGAAATAATTGTTTTATGAGATAACAAAAAGTTATAACAATTTGGAATATATAATTGTTCAAATAGTCATAACTATTTGAATTGGTTCAGTAAACAGATTAACTTATTCCAAATAGGCTTGTATGATGAAAAGCAATTGTTTTATGACAAAACAAAAGTTCATAATGATTTGAAATTGATAATTATTCCAATGGCCATAATTATTTGAATAATTTGATAAACTAATTTATTTTTTAAAACTCCAACTTCTTAATTTTTTAAATATTAATAAAGCAATATTATTTTATTTTAGAAAAACTTTTATGTACTGAAATAGTTGTTTTATGATAAAATAAAAGGTCATAATGATTTTAAATAGATAATTGTGCAAATAGTCATAACTATTTGAACTTATTCGGTATATAGATTTTTTAAAATTTCTTATTAATTTTCTAAATTTTAATAAATTAGTATTACTATATTTTGAATAAGCATGTATGAATTGAAACAATTATTTTTTGACTAAACAAAATATCAAAATAATTTGAAATAGATAATTGTTCTAATAGTCTTAACTATTTGAATTGCTTCGGAAAGCACATTTATCTTTAAATCCTTATTAATTTTTGAAATAGTAATAAATTGGTATTATTTTATTTTGAATAATTTTGTATGAATAGAAACAATTATTTTATAATAAAACAAAATATCATAACGATTTGAAATAAATAATAGTTCAAATGGATATGACAATTTAAACTTGTTTAGTAAACAGATTTATTTTTTAAATCTCTAACTTATTAATTTTTAGAATAATAATAAATTAGTATTATTTTATTCCAAATAAACTTGTGTGAATAAAAACAATTGTTTTATGACAAAACAAAAGATTATAAAGATTTGAAATATATAATTGTTCAAATAGTAATAACTATTTGAACTTGCTTGGTAAACAAATTTATTATTTAAATCTTTTACTTATTAACTTTAGAAATATTAATAAACTAATATTATTTTATTTCAAATAAGCTTGTATGAATAGAAATAATTGGTTTATGACAAAATAAATTTTCATAATGATTTGAAATAGATAATTGTTCAAATATTCATAACTATTGAATGTGTTCAAAAAACATATTTATTTTTTAAATTTTTATTTATTAATTTTTGGAGTTTTAATAAATTTATATTATTTTATTCAAAATAAGCTTGCATGAACAGAACTAATTATTTTATGACAAAACAAATGATCATAATGTTTTGAAATAGATAATTATTTAGATAGTCATAACTATTTGAACTTGTTCGGTAAATAGGTTCATTTTTTTAATTCTTTTACTCATTAATTTTTGGTATATTAATAAATTAGAGCTATTTTATTTCAAATAAGCTTATGTTAACTAAAACAATTATTTTATTACAAAATAGAAGGTCACAATTATTTGAAATAGATAATTATTTAAATAGTCTTGACTATTTGAACTTGTTTGGTAAACATATTTATTTTTTAAATCTTTCACTTATTAATTGTCAAAATATTAATAAATTAATATTATTTTAATTCGAATAAGCTTGCACGAACAGAAATAATTGTTTTATTACAAAACAAAAAGTCATAACAACTATGTTTACCAAACTATTTCAAATTGTTATTACCTTTTGTTTTGTCATAAAACAAATGTTTTTGTTCATATAAGTTTGTTTAGAGTAAAATAATATTAATTTATTAATATTTCAAAAATTAATACATAAGAGATTTAGAAAATAAATCTATTTGCCATACCAGTTCAATTAGTTATAACTATTTGATCAAATATTTATTTCAAGTCGTTATGACCATTTGTTTTATCATAATACAATTATTTTTGTTCATATAATCTTATTCATAATAAAGTAATGCTAATTTATTAATATTTTGAAAATTAATAAGTAATGGATTTAGAAAATGTATTTTTTGGCTTGACCAGTGCAAACAATTATGACTATTTGAACAATTATCTATTTCAAATTGTTATGACCTTTTGTTTTCTCACAAAAAAATTGTTTTTGTTCATACAAGCTTATTCATAAAGCATAATTCTAATTTATTAATATTCTAAAAATTAATAAGTGACAGATTTAAAAAATGAATCTGTTTACCGAACGAGTTCAAATAATTATGGCTATTTGAACAATTATCTAGTTCAAATTGCTATAACCTTTTTATTGTCATAAAATAATTTTTTCTATTCATTCAAGCTTATTTCAAATCTGTTTACCGAATAATTTTGAATAGTTATGACTATTGGAATAATTATTTATTTCAAATTGTTATGACCTTTTGTTTTGTCATAAAACAATTATTTTTGTTCATATTAGCCTATTTGGATTAAAATAATATTAATTTATTAATATTTCAACAATTAATAAGTAAAAGATTTAAAAAATAAATATGTTTACCGAACAAGTTCAAATAGTAATAACTATTTGAATAATTATCTATTTCAAATCGCTATGACCTTTTGTTTCACCATAAAACAATTATATCAATTAATATAGGCTTATTCGAAATAAAATAATACTAACTTATTACTATTCCAAAAATTAATGAGTAAGAGATTTAAAAAATGAATCTATTTACCAAACAAGTTCAAATAGTTATGACAATTTGAACAATTATCTATTTCAAATTGTTATGACCTTTTGTTTTGCCATAAAACAATTGTTGCTGTTCATACAAGCTTATTTCAAATAAAATAATATAAATTTACTAATATTCCAAAGATTAATAAGTAAAAATATATAAAATAAATTTATTTTTTGAACACGTTCAAAATAATTATTACCATTTGAACAATTATCTATTTCAAATCACTATGACCTCTTTTTTTGTTATAAACCAATTGTTTCTATTCATAAAAGCTTATTCAAAATAAAATAATACTAATTTATTAAAATTTCAAAAATTAATAAGTAAAATATTTAAAAAATAAATTTGTTTGCCGAGTGAGTTCAAATAATTATTTATTTCAAATCGTTATGATCCTTTCTTTTGTAATAAAACAATTGTTTCTATTCATACAAAATTATTCAAAATAAAATAATACTAATTTATTAATATTTTGAAAATTAATAAGAGATTTAAAAACTATATCTGCTTATCGTACCAATTCAAATAGTTGTAATAAAACAATTGTTTCTATTCATACAAAATTATTCAAAATAAAACAATACTAATTTATTAATATTTTGAAAATTAATAAGAGATTTAAAAACTATATCTGTTTATCGTACCAACTCAAATAGTCTTGACTATTTGAACTTGTTTAGTAAACATATTTATTTTTTAAATCTTTCACTTATTAATTGTCAAAATATTAATAAATTAATATTATTTTAATCTGATTAAGCTTGTATAAACAAAAACAATTGTTTTATTACAAAACAAAAAGTCATAACAATTATGTTTACAAAACTATTTCAAATACTTATGACTATTTGAATAATTATTTATTTCAAATTGTTATTACCTTTTGTTTTGTCATAAAACAAATGTTTTTGTTCACATAAGTTTGTTTGGAATAAAATAATATTAATTTATTAATATTTCAAAAATTAATACATAAGAGATTTAAAAAATAAATTTGTTTGCCATACCAGTTCAATTAGTTATAACTATTTGACTAAATATTTATTTCAAATCATTATGACCATTTTTTTTATCATAAAACAATTGTTTCTGTTCATATAATCTTATTCGAAATAAAGTAATGCTAATTTATTAATATTTTGAAAATTAATAAGTAATGGATTTAGAAATTGTATCTTTTGGCTTGACCAATGTAAACAATTATGACTATTTGAACAATTATCTATTTCAAATCGTTTTGACTTTTTGTTTTCTCACAAAACAATTGTTTTTGTTCATACAAGCTTATTCAGAATAACATAATTCTAATTTATTAATATTTCAAAAATTAATAAGTGAGAAATTTAAAAAATGAATCTGTTTACCGAACGAGTTCAAATAATTATGGCTATTTGAACAATTATCTAGTTCAAATTGCTATAACCTTTTGTATTGTCATAAAATAATTTTTTGTATTCTTACAAGCTTATTTCAAATCTATTTACCGAATAATTTTGAATAGTAATGATGACTATTAGAACAATTATTTATTTCAAATTGTTATGATCTTTTGTTTTGTCATAAAACAATTATTTTTGTTCATAGTAGCTTATTCGGATTAAAATAATATTAATTTATTAATATTTCAACAATTAATAAGCAAAAGATTTAAAAAATAAATATGTTTACCGAACAAGTTTAAAAAGTAATAACTATTTGAATAATTATCTATTTCAAATCGTTATGACCTTTTATTTTGTCATAAAACAATTATATCAATTCATATAGGCTTATTTGAAATAAAATAATACTAACTTATTACTATTCCAAAAATTAATGAGTAAGAGATTTAAAAAATGAATCTATTTACAAAACAAGTTCAAATAGTTATGACTATTTGAACAATTATCTATTTCAAATTGTTATGACCTTTTTTTGTTTAGCCATAAAACAATTGTTTTTGTTCATACAAGCTTATTTCAAATAAAATAATATAAATTTACTAATATTCCAAAGATTAATAAGTAAAAATATATAAAATAAATTTGTTTTTTGAACATGTTCAAAATAATTATGATCATTTGAATAATTATTTATTTCAAATCGTTATGACCTTTTGTTTTGTCATAAATATTTAAAAAATAAATTTGTTTACCAAGTGAGTTCAAATAATTATGACTATTTAAATAATTATTAACTTCAAATTGTTATAATCCTTTGTTTTGTACTAAAACAATTGTTTCTATTCATACAAAATTATTCAAAATAAAATAATACTAATTTATTAATATTTTAAAAATTAATAAGAGATTTAAAACTATATCTGTTTATCCGACCAATTCAAATAGTTATGACTATTTGAATAATTATCTATCTCAAATCGATATGATCTATGTTTGCCATAAAACAATTATTTCTGTCCATACAAACTTATTCGCAGTAAAATATTACTAAACTAATAATATTCTAAAAATTAATAAGTAAGAGATTTAAAAAATAAATGTATTTGTTAAACCAGTTCAAATAGTTAAGACTATTATAATAATTATCTATTTCAAATCATTTTGACCGTTTGTTTAGCCATAAAATAATTGTTCAGTTCATACATGCATATTTGAAATAAAATAATACTATTTATTAACATTCAGAAAATTAATAAGCAAGGAATTAAAAAATAAATCTATTTACCAAACAAGTTTAAATAGTTATGACTATTTAAACAATTATCATTTTAAAATTGTTATGACCTTTTGTTTTATGGTAAAACAATTGTTTCATTTCATAAAAGCTTATCCAAAATAAAATAATATTATTTTATTAATATTTATATAATTAAATATAAAAATTACTATATAATACTATATAAAATATTAATTTATTTTAAATTAATAATTTGAAAGAGATTTAAAAAATTTTATTATTTGATAATTACTTTTTATCAAATTAATATTTTGATAAGTAGAAATTTAATAATTTTGTTTATTATTATTGTTATTAATTAATTTATTTTTAGTTAGATACTAATTGCAAAATATATTATAAATTATTTGATTAGTAAAGGATTACAATTAGATTATTTATAAATTATAAATAAGTTAATATTATTATATAAATGTCTTAATTAATTTTAAGGTTTTATTAAAAGGATATACTTTAATAGGTTGCCAATCGCACTTAGCCAAAAAAGATTGGTCGTGACTCTATTATTTTTTTATTTTTTAATTTTGTTTCCAAATTCGTCAGATAGACACAAAATCATTACGACAACATTTAATGTTAATTTTAAAATTCAAATACTTTTTTAAATTTAAATTAATAAACACAATCTATACATTGTCGAAAAAAATAAAAGTAAAATATTATTAATAATATATATTTATAATAATTTAATTATTAATTAAATATAAATTATAATAATAACTAGATTTTATATTATTAGTTTAATACCTTATAAAATAATAATATAATATTATTTTACTATTTGATTAATTAAATAACAGTTAACATATAATCGTATTTTTTATATATTTTTAAACTTAGTTAAAAATTTATAATTATACTATTTACTAAATATTATAAATAGTTATTAATAATTAATATACTATAATTATGAATAACTATTATAAATATTTATAATATATTAATATTTAAATTATAAATTATCGTTATATTTGAAGCCTAGTTAAGACCTTTTCAAATCCTAACAAATGCATACTAATTAGAAATCAAATAAGTAATTATTTATAACAATTGTTTAATATTAAATTAATTATATTATATTAATTTAGTAAACTATTCAAATAATAGTACTAATCGATTATAAAATAGGGATATATTATAATATTCATTATTATATCATTATAATAAATTAAATTTATTAACTGTATTTTTATATAATATAATAATTATAATTATAATATTTTATTATTATTTAATAATAAAATAATTGTTTCTATTCATACAACTTTATTCAAAATAAAATAACACTACTTTATTAATATTTTGCAAATATTATATAACTCTATAATAAGTTAATAAATATTAATATAAATAATTAATAATATTATTAATATAATTGTTATAAGTTAATATAGCTATATTAGATAATTGTTCAAATTAATTTATTAATATACTTATATAAGTTAATAAACTATTTAAAAATAAATATTTTTAGATACCTATTAATTAATAAAGATCAATATTTAAAATATTTAAATTAAAATCAATATTCATAAATTTAATATTAATTAAATATGTTTATTCAAATCAATAATTGTAAACTTATTACTTATTCTTATAATTAGATATAACTTATTCTAAAAATAGATTTATTTTGTAATAAAGGTTTATAATTATAATTTAAAATATTATAATAATAATTTTATATAGTATAAATTTAAATAATTAATATTATAATAATTATATATTATTAATTAATTTATATCTAAATTATATAAATTATTATATATGACTATTTGATAACTATTATTTTTTATTAAATATATAATTTAATATATTTATAAATTATATATAACTTTAAATAAATATTTACTAATCAATTAATTATATAATGTATTTAATGATTATATATTTATAATAAATATTTAATATTAAATTATTGCAATTGTTAATATTAATCAAACTTATTAATTAATTAATAATATAATTATTTAATTATACAAATTAAGTTATGACTATCTTAATAATTATCTATTTCAAAACATTACAACCTTTTGTTTTGTCATAAAACAATTGGTTCTATTCATTCAAGCTTATTTCAAATAAAATAATATAAATTTATTAATGTTCCAAAAATTAATAAGTAAAAATTTTAAAAATAAATTTATTTAAAAATTAATATTCCAAAACCAATTGTTTATATTCATACAAAATTATTCAGAATAAAATAATACTATTTTATTACTATTTTGAAAATTAATAAAAGATTTAAAAACTAAATCTTTTTACTGAACCAATTCAAATAGTTATGACTATTTGAACAATTATCTATTTCCAATTGTTATGATTTTTGTTTTGTCTTAAAACATTTCATTTCTATTCAACAAGCTTATTCAAAGTAAAATATTGCTAAATTAATAATATTCTAAACATTAATAAGTAAGGATTTAAAAAATAAATGTGTTTGCTGAATCAGTTCAAATAGTTAAGACTATTAGAACAATTATCTATTTCAAATCATTTTGACCTTTTGTTTAATCATAAAATAATTTCTTCAACCAATACATGCTTATTCGAAATAAAATAATACTAATTTATTAACATTTAGAAAAATATTAAGTAAGAAATTAGAAAAAAATCTATTTACCGAACAAGTTGAAATATTTTTGACTATTTGAACAATTATTTATTTAAAATCGTTATGATCTTATATTTTATCATAAAATAATTGTTTCAGTTCATAAAAGCTTATCTGAAATAAAATAATATTACTTTATTAATATTATAAAAATTGATAAGTTATAGATTTAAAACATAAATCAGTTTATCGAATCAATTCAAATAATTATGGCCATTTAAACAATTATCTATTTCAAATCATTATGAACTTTCGTTTTGTCATAAAACAATTGTTTAAATTATTTTATTTAAATAATAACTAATTTAAATAATATTATTAATTAAACAATATAATTAAATTATAATATTAATATTAAATTATTTTAATTTATATTAATAAATTATTTAATTAATTTAATAGATATTATTATATTTATTAATAGTAATTTATTATGATAATTTTAAATATAATTAAATTATAGTATAAATTTGTAACAAATTTATAAAAAATTATGACAATTTTTATTACTATTTATTAATATCAATAAATAGTCATAAAAATTATTATTAATATTAATAATTTATTCATATTAATTTAATGTTATAATAATTAATTAATTATTAAGTAATTATATTATAATTATATGAATTATTATTAGTTATATTATATTAATTAGATTAATTTATTATAAATTTAAAATTTTATAATTTTTATATACAAATAATTATATATTTGAACAATTATCTATTTCAAATCGTTATGTCCCTTTGTCATAAAACAAATGTTTTTGTTCATATAAGTTTGTTTGGAATAAAATAATACTAATCTATTGATATTTCAAAAATTAATAAGAGATTTAAAAAATAAATCTGTTCATCAAACTAGTTAAATAGTTATGACTACTTGAGCAATTATTTATTTCAAATCATTACAACTTTTTAATAACTATTAAAATATTAATAATTATTAATAAATAATTTATATAAACAAAAATAATTAATATAACTATAACAATATATATGTTAATTATAATTATAAATTAAAAGATTATGTTTAATTATATCTATTATATTTATCAAATATAAATAATTAAATAACTAATAATTAATAATTAATTGATTTTATAATTTGGTAAAATCAATTAGTCATAATTATTTGAATTAGTTATATAATTTTACTATTTTATTAATTACTAATAAATATAAGTTATTTATATTTATTAGATATAACTTATTCTAAAAATAGATTCAAAAATAATATATATTATAACAAAATCCTCACTCACACAAATTATAAAATTATAAAACTTATTATAATTAATTATAGTAAATAAAATTAGTTATTTTAAAATATTAATTATTAATTTATAATTGTTATAAACAAGAGTAATTCAAATAGTATAT
The DNA here is from genome assembly GCF_002303985.1 of Durio zibethinus. Next base: position 2,738,632 of record NW_019167971.1, on the reverse strand, counting down.
ATTAATTATATTAATAATTAATTAATATTAATTATTATAAATATAATATTATAATGTTAGTTACTATATAACTAATTAATATAATTTCAAACTGTTATAAATAAAATATATAATATAATTCTATTTGAAATAGTTATAATTTCAAATATTTCAATAATTATTATTAATGATAAATATATTTATTAAAATTATCATACTAATTAAATATTTATATAATAATAATATAAAATAATAAGTTATTGTATATTATTATTTAATATATTTAATAAATTAAGCTATTAGATATAATCTGTTACTATTATATTTATATAATTAAATTATTAAATATTCAAATGTTAATTAAAAAATTGTTTCTACTTAATGGCCATAATCATTAGTATTTTACAAATACTAGGAGACTTATATTACATGATCTGGAAATGACTATTTGCTTATTATAATTATATTAATAAGTAAGTATTAGTTTAACTAAGTTAATAATAAATATAAAATATAACAATAAAATTGTTATAACAAAATTGAATAATACAAAACTTATTAATTATTATTATTTAAACCAATTAATTAAATATTATATTACAAATAATATTGTACTAATAAGTTTAAAATTATTATAATTAATAATTGTATTAACAATTAGAATAAGTTAAATATTTATAATTATTATTATTAAATTATATATAAAAATTACCATTTATAAACAAAAGTAGAATATATAATATTAAAATACTTGTTATGAATATAAATTATATTCATTAATATTAATGAATGATTAGGTTTTTATATAGTATTAGTAATAATAGTTATTAATAGTTATAAATTATAAGAATATAATTATTTATCTCAATTATTTAATTTATAATTATTATAATTATTAGCAATAATTATTTTAGTCAATTATAACAAAATCTAATCATAATCAATTAATACAAGCTTAATATTGTAATAGATAATAATATTAATTATAATTATTCTAAATATAAATTTTAAATTTAGTTAATTTGAAATAAAATAATTTGATTAGATTCAGATAAAAAAATAAAGATCATTATGATTTGAGATAGATAATTATTATTCATAATTTTATAAGATTTAGTAATATTTAATTACAATATATATATTAAATAATAAAATAAAGTTGTTTACATATAATTTTTTGTTATTTTATAATAATTAATAGTGAATTATATTAAATTATTATTAATAATAATAGCTTATTATTAAATTTTATAATTGATAATTTAATATAATTGATATTATTATTTGTAATTAAATTATTAGTTATTATTAATTATTTAGTGTTAATTATACAACTAATTTTATAATTAAACTCTTTATTATAACTTCATATTAGTTATATTTAATACTTAATCATACTAAAATATAATATTTAATTATAACTATTAATTTATAATTAAATAATAAATAATTGCATTAATCGTTTAAGTAGAAAATTGTAATTATAATTATATTGTTATAATTACATATAATTATAATTACATAGTTAAATTTTTTATATTATTATAATAACTTGTAAATAATTTAATAATTTAATTAATTATTTGAATTAATATTTAAATAGAAATATTTAATTATAATGATAATATTAATTCATATTTAATTTATTATTATTATCTAAATAATATTTAATTATAATTTGAAATTCATAATATATTTAATAACCACTTTAGGTTATTACATGTATTATAATTATATGTATTATAATATATTTTATCTAGATTATTTAATATATAAATTTAATATATTATATAATTAATAATTCATTTATAACAAGTTCTAGGTTGTAATTCTATATTAAATTAATAATATAGATTATAATTAAAATTTTATTTTATTTTATAATTCAAACTAATCAAAAATTAATAATTCAAATCATTAATTCAAACTTATTTGAATTAAAAACACTTATTTAATAAAATAATATCAAATTAATATATTATTTGATATATGATTTTTATGATCAATTAATAATACTAATTTAATAATATTTCAAACATTAATAAGTAAGAGATTTAAAAAATAAATATATTAATATTTTAAACTGGTTATATACTATTTAATAATAATATTAAATTTTAAATAGAAAATTTAAATAAAGTTATATACTATTTAATTATTAATCATTTAAATAGAAGTTGTAATTATAATTATATTGTTATAATTACATATAATTATTAAATATAAATTGGTTTTAATGCAATTTATTAATTTATATTAATTTAATTATATACTTATTAAATATAATTATTAAATATAAATTATATATAATAATTTATAACTTATATCGAATAAGCTAGTATGAATTGAAACTATAATAGTTTTATTCCAAATAATCATAATTTAATATAATAAATATACTAATATATGTTATAATAAGTTATTATTATATAAAACAAAAGTAAAATACTAATGGTTATAACATTTATTTCATAATTTAAGTTATTATAAAACAATTTCAAAAATTAGTATATTAATAATTATAATTATATTATAAATATTGCCATTAAGATATTATTAATATTATAACCAATTGTTTATTAAATAAATTATATATTAAGATTCTTATCATAATATCATTAATTATGATATTATCTAATTATAATATAATATTTAACTATTAAATAATTGACATTATATCTATTATAGGATTTTTATAATTATTAATTTATAATGTTTACTAAGATTATAATTGGCCTATAGATAATTAATATATTAAATTAACTTAATATAAATTAACTATTTATAAAATAATAGTTATCTAATATAACTATTATTAAAATAATAACTTATATAATAGTTATTTATAAATATTATTATTTATAAATAATATTTTATGAGTAACATTAAAATAGTTTAAATGAAATTATTCAATTGGAAAATTTGAAATACTATACTTTTATAATCAGGTCCATAAATGGAGGGATAACATACTCTTCAAAATCATTTTCATTATCTAGTTCATCAGTGTTAATTGAATTTTCAAAATCAACCTTTTGATCATTATCATGATTATCTTCTTGTTCATTTAATTATCAAATAATTAATACTATACTTAATAATTCTTAGAAATAATGAAAAATAATAATATTCAATAATTATATAATATTCTAATAATATATATTAGTATGATATTTGTTCAAATGGCCTTAACTATTTGAATTGATTTGAAAACTAGCTTTAATTTTTAAATCTCTTACTTAATAATTTTGAAAATATTAATAAAGTAGTATTAAAATATTGAAAATTAATATTTACAATATTCATAATATAGTTTAATCTGTTTTGTGTAAATAAATTGTGATTATTTATAATATTTCTATTATTATCTTATATAATATTTGATACTATATTTAAATATTTAAATGAATTTTAATGATAATTCATTTAAATTAAGTCATTAATTTATAATTTTACTAAATACTAAATAGTTAAAACTATTAACCTTTTATTTAGTCATAAAATATTATTTTAATGATATTATAAAATTATTAATATATATTAATATTATAACTTATATATAATGATTATATTTGATAGATATAAATTATAATTATTAATTTATATGTGAAATATATTATATTTTAAATAATATTTATTATTTTTAAATAGTCAATTATAATATATTTATAATTAATATTAATTATTATTAAGCTATTATTATATATAAATCAATATTTTATTAAGATTATATATTATGAAAAATTATTTATTATAATAAAATTATAATCATATATTATTACAATATATTCTTAATAAATTATTAGATATTAATATATTAATAAGCTTTAGTTAAATTAAGAATAATTTATAATAACAAATTATAATATATTAACACTATTAATAGCTATCCCCAAATTTATAATAATATATCCAATTAAAAAAGTTTTAATACTTAAACAGATATTAAGATATCTTATTATTATTAATAATGATTATTAATATAATATTATAATGTAATTATATTATGATATAATGCATTGAGTAATATATTAGATTATTAATAATATATTTAATATTATAATATTAATGATTAATATAATATATTATACTAATTATCATAAATTAATAAATTAATATATTATAAGTTAATATTAAATTGGATTGTTATTGGATTAACAATAATAATCCAAAAGTAGCTTATATCGATAATTGATATAAATATTAAGTTATTGTTTACCCTTAGATTTAATGATTAATAGTTAAAAGCATAAAAAAATTTTATGTGAGAAAGGCAGGTGATATTAATCCATCTCTGTGTGTGACTCTTACTAACTGGAAAAAAATAGAGAACAAGACAAAAAAATTAAAGCCTTTTCAGTTGGGTAGATAAACCAATTATCCCCTCCTAAAATTTGACATCTTAGAAATCTAATAATATTCAATATAATATAATATATAAATTAATATATAAATTATTAATAAGAATATTAATAACTATATAATATATATAGTTATTGTATATTTTAATTATTTAATATCATTAATTATTTAATGAATAATTAATATTTAATTAATAATTAATTAATGAATATTGATATATTTTAATTTAATTTATATATCATTGATATATCTATTTTATCTATTAAATAGAATAAAATAATTTCAAATTATTAAAATATTCTTGATTTTGAATAAACAATTGGTTTATGACAAAACAAATGGTCAAAATGATTTGAAATAGATAATTGTTCAAATATTCATAACTATTTGAATGTGTTCAGAAAATAGCTTTATTTTCTAAAATTATACTTATTAACTTTTGAAATATTAATAAATTTATATTATTTTATTCAAAATATGCTTGTATGAATAGAACTAATTTTTTTATGATAAAACAAAATGTCATAATGTTTTGAAATAGATAATTCTTTAGATAGTCATAACTATTTCAACTTGATCGATAAGAAAATTCATTTTTTAAATTCCGTTACTCTTTAATTTTTAGAATATTATTTTATCTCAAATAGGCTTATATGAACTGAAGCAATTATTTTATTACAAAACAAAAGCTCACGATGATTTGAAATAGATTATTATTCAAATAGTCAAGACTATTTGAACTTGTTCGGCAAACATATTTATTTTTTAAATCTTTTACTTATAAATCATTGAAATATTAATAAATTAATATTATTTTATTCCAAATAAGCTAGTATGAACAAAAACAATTGTTTTATGACAAAACAAAAAGTGATAACAATTTGAAACAAATAATTGTTCAAATAGTCATAACAATTTGAACTTATTCAGTAAACAATTTTACTTTTAAATCTTGTACTTGTTAATTGTCTTAATTTAATAAATTTGTATTATTTTATTCAAAATAGGCTTGTGTGAACAGAAAAAATCATTTTATAACAAAACAAAAGGTTATAGCAATTTTCAATAAATAATTGTTCAAATAATTATAATTATTTAAACTTGTTCAGTAAATAAATTCATCTTTTAAATCTCTTAATTATTAATTTTCAAAATATTAATAACTTAATATTATTTTATTTCAAATAAGCTTATATGAATTGAAATAAGTTTTTTATGACAGAAGAAAATGTCATAACGATTTGAAATAGATAACTATTCAAATAGTCATGACTGTTTGATCTAGTTTAGTAAACATATTTAATTTTTTACATTTTTTACTTATTAATTGTCAAAATATTAATAAATTTATATTATTTTAATATGAATAAGCTTGAATAAATAGAAACTATTATCTTATAAAAGAACAAAAAGTCATAATGATTTGAAATAAATAATTGCTTAAATAGTCTTAATTTGAACTAGTTTGATAAACAAATTTATTTTTTAAAATTTTTATTAATTTTTGAAATATTAATAGATTAGTATTATTTTATTTCAAACAAACTTATATGAACAAAAACATTAGTTTTATGACAAAACAAAAGGTCATAACAATTTGAAATAGATAATTGTTCAAATAGTCATAATTATTTGAACTGGTTAGGTAAACAGAATTATTTTTTAATTCTCTTACTTATAATTTTTGAAATTTTAATAATTTTATTTTATTTTATTCTAAATAAGCTAGTATGAATTGAAAATATTGTTTTATGACAAAACAAAAGGCTATAATGATTTGAAATAGATAATTATTCATATAGTTTTAACTATTTGAACTAGTTCGGCAAATAATTTTATTTTTTAAATCTCTTAGTTATTAATTTTTAGAATATTATTAGATTACTTTTATGTTATTTATAAATAATCTAAACTTATTATTTATAATTTAAAAATTAATAAACATATATCATGAAATTTTTAATTAAATTATTTAATTAATAATTATTAATTTAAAAGATAATTATATTCCTTATAGTCTTAACTATTTAAACTTAAATTAGAATAATATTGAAATAGTTATATAAATATTAAAAAAAAATAAGTAAGAGTTTAAAAAATGAATCTATTTACTGAACCAATTTAAATAGTAATGACTATTTGAATAATTCTACACTTCATATCATAATAACCTTTTGTTTTGTCATAAAACAATTATTTTTGTTCATACAAGCATATTCAAAATAAAACAATATGAATCTAATAATATTCAAAAAATTAATAACTAAGGGATTTAAAAAATAAATTTGTTTTTCGAACCAATTCAAATAGTTAAGACTATATGAACAATTATCTAATTCAAATTGTTATGACCTTTGTCTTGTCGTAAAACAATTTTCTCAATTCATACTAGCTTATTTGAAATAAAATAAAATGAGTTTGTTAATATTTCAAAAATTAAAAAATAAGAGATTTAAAAAATAATTATGTTTACCTAACCAATTCAAAAAATTACACTATTTGAACAATTATATATTTCAAATCATTATTACTTTTTGTTTTATCATAAAACAAATGTTTTGTTCATATAAGTTTATTCAGAATAAAGTAAAACGAATCTATTAATATTTCAAAAATTAGTAAGTGATTTAAAAATAAATCTATGTATCAAACTATTTAAAAAGTTATGACTATTTGAATAATTATTTATTTCAAATCATTATGACTTTTTGTTCTGTTATAAAATAATTGTTTATATTTATACAAGCTTATTTGGATTAAAATAATACTAATTTGTTAATATTTTGACAATTAATAAGTAAAAAATTTTAAAAATAAATATGTTTGCCACACTAGATCAAATAATCATGACAATTTGAATAATTATCTATTTTAATGACCTTTTGCTTTGTCATAAAAGAATTGTTTCAATTCATATAAACTTATTCAAAATAAAATAATACTAATTTATTAGTAATCCAAAAATTTATAATAAAGAGATTTAAAAAATGACTTTGTTTTCTAAACAAATTTAAATAATTAGGACTATTTAAATAATTATCTATTTGAAACTGATTTATTTTTTAAAACTCTAACTTCTTAATTTTTGAAATATTAATAAAGCACTATAATTTTATTTTGAAAAAATTTTTATGTACTAAAACAGTTGTTTTATGATAAAATAAAAGGTCATAATGATTTTAAATAGATAATTATTCAAATAGCAGTAACTATTTGAACTTATTCAGTAAATAAATTTTTTTAAAATTTCTTATTAATTTTCTAAAATTTAATAAATTAGTATTACTATATTTCAAATAAGCATGTATGAACTAAAACAATTACTTTTTGACTAAACAAAAGATCAGAATAATTTGGAATAGATAATTGTTCTAATAGTCTTAACTATTTGATTTGAATTATTTCGGAAAACACATTCATTTGTAAATCCTTATTAATTTTCAAAATAGTAATAAATTGGTATAATTTTATTCAGAATAATTTTGTATGAATAGAAACAATTATTTTATAATAAAACAAAATGTCATAATGATTTGAAATAAATAACAGTTCAAATGGCATGACTATTTATATAATCTATAATATAATTATTTTAATAATTAATACAAATATAATAATTAATATTAATTATATTAATAATTATTTATTAATGAATAAATAAATATGTTATTTAAGATTAATATTATAAAAATATAGCCTGATCTGAACTAAGTAATTACTAGTTCATAAAAGCTTATGCAAAATAAAATAATATTACTTTATTAATATTTCAAAAATTAAGAAGTTGGAGATTTCAAAAATAAATCAGTTTATCAAATCAGTTCAAATAATTATGACCATTTGAACAATTATCTATTTCAAATTATTATGAACTTTTATTTTATCATAAAACAATTCTTTTTCTTTGTATAACCCTATTCATAGTAAAATAATACTAATTTTTAATATTTCAATAATTAGGACTAAAAATAAATTAGGAACATTTAACTAATTCGACAATTAAAATTTTATAAGAGTTAAAATTATAATATTATTATATGCTTAAAATTATTAATATTATTAATAATTGAAATTTAATATTCAATTATTTATTTATTCAAATATTATTAATAATTAAATTAAATTAATCATTATTTATTTTTTAAATCTCTTAGTCATTAACTTTTGGAATATTAATAAATTAGTATTATTTTATTTCAAATAATTGTTAATTAATTATTCAGTATTCAGATAATTGTTATTAATATTTTCAAATATTGGTATCTATTTGCTTATGACAAAACAAAAAATTATCTATTTATTATTCATTATTAATTATTTTATAAAATAATGAAATAGATAATTTGTTAATTATTTTAAATTAAATAACATATTAGTCATAATAATTTAAATTTAAATTAGAATAATATTCAAATAGTAAAAATTAACAAACTAATTTTTGCATATAGGGATTTGAACTATTTATTACTTATTAATAAATATAAGTTTATTACTTAAATTATAATATTAATAATATTATTAATATTTATAATTAATTTATACTAATTAAATTATCACTTGAAATATGTATATAAACTGTTATAATTATTTATTATGCTAATTTTGAAATATTAGCAATAGTTTAATTAATATTAATTAATAGAAAATAGATATATTTTTAGAATTAATTATACTATTTAAATTATTAATTCAAAATTATTTTGTTAATAATACTAGCAATTATTTTATTACAAAAAAAGCTCATGATGATTTGAAATAGATTATTTTTTTAATATAATAGTAAATTATTATATAGTTTATTAATTATTATAATATAATTAATTTATAGTTGTTATTAATAATTATATTATAATTAGTTGTAACTATATTATAATTATAAATTGAGATAGATATATAATAACATAATGACTTCATTATTTAATTAGATATAATTTGACTATAATTAAATTAACAATATAAATATTTATTATTCTTAAATATATATTTTTATATATTAAAATAGTTTAATATCATTATATTAATATAATTTATTATATAAATAATATTATATTTATTAATATTATTTATAATTAACATATATATATGTATAATTAATGAGTTAATATTTTTTTAATTTATATAATTTATAATATATAAATAATAACTTATCAATATTATTAAATTAGTATTATTTTATTCTAAATAAAATATTGTTAAGTAACTATAAGTGTTAGTTAATTTTATTATAATATAAACAATTATTATAATTACAATATTTTATTATAATATTTTAATATTTATAAATATAACTTGATTAATAATATTAATAATATTATATTTAATATTATAATTTATTGCTTATAAGAATAAATAATTATATTTATTTAATCAAATAATCTCCAATAATAACTAATAATTATTATTTTATAATTAATATAAATAAATTACTATTAATAATTATATTAGATTATTAGAATAATATTTATAGTATTAATTATATTATATATTTATTATTATATTATTTGAATTATTAATATAATTATAATTAATTTATATTGTAAGTGATAGTTATATTAATTATAAATTATTTATAATATTATATAACTATTAATACTATAATTATTAACTTAATTCTAATTATTAAGTTATAATAATATTATTATTATTTAATAAAAATTAAATTATGAATAATTTAATATTTAATTAGATATAACAAAAATAATTTTAGTAATAAATTAGATTACTTATATCAAATAATTTTAATATTTAGTTTACTTTAAACTAAATATAATAAAAATTTTATAATTAATTCAATTAATATGTTATTATAATTAGATATAACTATTTATTAAGTAATTTATTAATAAGAGATTTAAAAACTAATACTAATCTATTCATATTTAAATAATAATTTAAATAGTAAAACAATTATTTATATTAGCAAACAAATTTTGGATAATATATTGAATATATTAACTTATTATTAATATTAATATTAATTATATTTTAGGTTTTATTTAATTAATTGTTAATTAAATATTATATTTATTTAATTATAATAATATATATTATTTAATAGATCATGTTAAAATATTAATTTTAATAAATAAATCATCAAAATAATTGACTATAAAAATCATCAATGAATTAATATTTATAAAATATTATAAAGTTAATATTCAAATATTTTAAAATATTTAACTAATATTAAATATTAGTAATATTAAACAATATATTATATATTATATTAGCTTATATAATAATTAACATTATTAGAAACAATTGTAAATATTTTAATTATTGATATTAATTAATATTAGTTCATTTATTAATTAACATTTATTAATTAGTAAATGTAATTAATTAATTATATACTTTTTGACAATAATTTTAATTAATATTTTATTATTAAAATATTTAAATAATTAATATTTAGACTCTAATATAAAATAGTAATTATGTTAAATATTTATAATTAATAATTAATTGTTAATTAGGATATATATTTATTAAAATATATTAATGATTATTATTAAATGTATAACCCATTTAAATTTAATTATTATTAAAAATTATTTTAATTTTTAAAATATTAAATAAGTTAATAGAGATTATTAATCTAATATAATAAGTTAAATTATCAACTAATCGATAATTATATAAGATTATATAAGTTAATATTTGAATTATGTTTTAAATAAATGTTTTTGTTCATAAAATTGATAGATAAGATCAATTTAGTATGATTATAATATACTAATAAATCTTTAGAATTTAATAATCATTTTTATCATTAATAATGATATTATTATTATTATTAAATATTATAGTTTATTAATTAAATTTATTATTAGTTATAAGCAATAAATTATAATATTAAATAATTCAAATTAATTATTTATAAGTTTGTATAACTATTTTTTATTATTAATATTAAATATTATTAAATTTTAAATTAAATTTATATAAATTTAATAATATTTAAATATTTTTTTATTTAATTTTAAATCAATAATTACTTAATAATAATTAATTAAATAATTCAATAATATATTAAGTTATATCAATAATATTAAATCAGAATAGAATAATATAATATATTAATTTAAATTAATTATTAATATAATATTAATTTTTATAATTCAATAAATTTATATAATTATGTAATATTAAATTTATTGCTTATATAATAATTTCTTTAAATATTAAATTATATTTATTTCAAATTAAAAATAATAGTTATTTGAT
>NW_019167971.1:2564564-2722064 GCF_002303985.1 Durio zibethinus | reverse complement strand
GGGCACTTGCCTCAACCGCCATTGGCATAAGCTAGGCCCTGGTGCGGGCGGTTGCCTCGACCACCATCGGCACAAGATGGCCCCTGGTACGGGCGGTTGCATCGAACACCATCGGCACATGCTGGGCTGTGGTGCGGGCGGTTGCCTCGACCACCATCGTTACATGTCGACCCCCGGTCGACCCTCGAAACGAGTGTACGAGCACCGAACCGACCGCTGGGGGCGGGATGTGCGAGCCGACCAAAGATCCCACTGTTGGTCCCCCTCGATTGTTGTCCCAAACGCCATCGATAGCCTCTGGCCCTTAATTGGTCAAGACCGGGAATGCACTACATATGCCTAAGTCAACCCATGAAATGAGTGTACGGGTACTCAACGGGTCGAAGAGCTAGATTACGTAGGTCGAGGATCAGCCCGATCCCCCTCGGCGTGCTATCGATCCCGCTCCGAGTCCCTCAGTTTGGTTGGGGCTTAGATCGAGAATGAACTCCATATGCCTAAGTCAACCCATGAAACAAGCGTGCGGGCGCTCAACCGGCCGGAGAGGCAGGATGCGCAAGCGAGGATCGGCCTGGTCCCCTCTGCGTGCTGCTGTCGGTCCGATCTTAGATTGGGAATGAACTCCGTATGCTTAGATTGGGAATCAACTCCGTATGCCTATGTTAACCCACAAACCGAGCATGCGGGCACTGAGCAGGCCGGAAAGGCATAATGCGTAAGCTAAGGATCAGTTCGGTCCCCCTCTGCGTGCTGTAGGTCTCGCTGCCATAACCCTCGGTCCGACTGGGGCTTAGACATGGAATGAACTCCGTATGCCTAAGCCAACCCACGAAACGAGCGTACGGGGGCTCAGCCAACCGGAGAGGCAAAATGTGTAAGCCGAGGATCGGCCCGGTCCCTCTCTGCGTGCTGCTACCAGTCCGATCTTAGACTGAGAATGAACTTCGTATGATTAGACTGGGAATGAGCTCTGTATGCCTAAGTCAACCCACGAAATGAGCGTTCGGGCGCTGAGCAGGCCGGAGAGGCAGAATGTGCAAGTCGAGGATCGGTCCGATCCCCCCTGCATGCTATCGATCCTACTGCTGGTCCTGCTGGAGCAACCCTCGGTCCGATCTGATCTTAGACTAGGAATGAACTCCGTATGCTTAGACTGGGGATGAACTCCGTATGCGTAAGTCAACCCACGAAATGAGCGTGCGAGCGCTCAGCCGGCCAGAGAGGTAGGACGCGTAAGCCGGGGATCGACCCGGTCCCCTCTGCATGCTATCGATCCCACTGTGGGTCCTACTACCACAACCCTTGTTCCGGTTCGATCTTAGATTGGGAGCGCACTACGTATGCCTATGTCAACCTACGAAACGAGCGTGCGGGCACTTAGGCGACCAGAGAGGCGGGATGCGCAAGCTGTGGATCGATCGAGTGGTAGGTGGGTTCAAGCACATCTTCATATTTCTACCATGCCAATGCCATTTTTATGGCTTGTAAATTCATACAATGGTCCCCTAAGCCTTCATGTGAAGTTTCGTGGCAAGACGACCCATTTTCTGTTTTTCACGATTTTTGAAACTTTTTACGGTTCAGGATTTACCTTTGGTACAGGCACTTGCCTCGACCGCCATCGGCACATGCATCGACCATCATGCATTGACCATCATTGGCATAGGCTGCCCTTTGGTACGGGCACTTGTCTCGACCGCCATCGGCACAAGCTAGGCCCTGGTGCGGGCGGTTGCCTCGATCACTATTGGCACATGTCGGCCCTTGGTGCGGGCGATTGCCTTGACCACCATCGACACAAGATGGCCCTTGGTGCAGCCAGTTGCATCGAACACCATCGGCACATGCTGGGCCGTGGTGCGGGCGGTTGCCTCAACCACCATCGGCACATGTCGAGCCCCGATCGACCCTCGAAATGAGCGTACGGGCACAGAACCAACCACTGGGGACGAGATGCACGAGCCAACCAAGGATCCCGCTACTGGTCCCCCTCGGTTGTTGCCCTTAACGCAGTCGATAGCCTATGGCCCTGGGTTGGTCGAGATCGAGAATGCACTACGTATGCCTAAGTCGACCCATGAAACGAGCGTACGGGCACTCAACCGGTCGGAGAGCCAGAATGCGTAAGTTGAGGATCGGCTCGGTCTCCCTCTATATGCTACCAATCCCACTGCGGCTATCTCGGTCCCGTTGGGGCTTAGACCGAGAATGAACTCCGTATGCCTAAGTCAACCCACGAAACGAGCGTACGGGTGCTCAACCGACCAGAGAGACAGGATGTGCAAGCTGAGGATCAGCCCGATCTTTCTCTACGTGCTGCTGCCGGTCCGATCTTAGACTGGGAATGAACTTTGTATGCTAAAATCAACCCTCGAAACGAGTGTGCAGGCGTTCAGCTGACCGGAGAGGCATAATGCGCAAGCCGAGGATCGGCCCGGTCCCCCTCGATGTGCTGCCGGTCTCACTGCCACAACCCTCGATCCGATTGGGGCTTAGATATGCAATGAAATCTGTATGCCTAAGCCAACCCATGAAACGAGCGTGCGGGCACTCAGCCGGTCGAAGAGGCAGAATGCGTAAGTCGGGGATTGGCTCGATCCCCCCTGCGTGCTGCTGGTCTTGCTGTCACAACCCTCGGTCTGGTCCGATCTTAGACTAAGAATGAACTCTGTATGTTTAGACTGGGGATTAACTCCATATGACAAAGTCAACCCACAAAACGAGCGTACGGGCGCTCAGCCAGCCAGAGAGGTAGGATGCGCAAGCCGAGGATCGACCTGGTCCCCTCTACGTGCTGTCGATCCTGCTGCAGGTTCTACTGCCGCAACCCTTGGTCCGATCTAATCTTAGACTAGGAGCACACTACGTATGCGTAAGTCAACCCACAAAACGAGTGTGAGGGCACTTAGCAGGCCGGAGAGACGGGATGCGCAAGCCGTGGATCGATCGAGTGGTAGGTGGGTTCAGGCACATCTTCATATTTCTACCATGCCAATGCCATTTTTATGGCTTGTAAATTCATACAATGGTCCTCTAAGCCTTCATGTGAAGTTTCGTGGCAAGACGACCCGTTTTCTATTTTTCACGATTTTTGAAACTTTTTGTGGTTTGGGATTTTTTAAAATTTTTTTAGAAGGAGTTTTGGCCCCAAATTTGGTAGACGTGATCCTTGTATTTTTTTTGGCATGCACAAACAAATTCAGCTAAAAAATCGAAGTAGAGAAGATTTTGTGGCCGTTTGAAAAAAATATCCCCATTTCAGACACTTTAATGGCTACTCGGAGCAAACCTATAAAATCTCAAATTCTCTTTAAAGGGGTGTGAGTTCTCGAGGTTTGATGAGGGATAGGGGGCCAATATAAGGGCCAAGTACCAGCACCCATCGCACATCATGTGTGCACACCCCCCGGCCCCCTCAATCGTCGGAACCTCCGATGCCACCGACGATGGTGCCCCGAGCGAAAAAAGTGTGGCACCAGCACATTCTCGAGCCTAGCATGTGCACCATGGCTCAAAATTGAACTTTGGCCAAGGCCTCAACCATCAATGGCACATGATGGCGCATGGTGATGGCACATGCATCGACCATCATCGACACAGGCTGCCATTTGGCACGGGCACTTACCTCGACCGCCATCGGAACAAGCTGGGACCTGGTACGAGCGGTTGCCTCACTACCATCGACACATGCCGAGCCCCGGTCGGCCCCCAAAACAAGCGTGCGAGAATCAAACCGATTGCTGGGGACGGGATGCACGAGCCCGACCAAGGATCCTGCTGCTGGTCCCCTCGATTGTTGCCCCAAATGCCATCGATAGCCTCTGGCCCTTGGTTGGTCAAGACCGGTAATGCACTATGTATGCCTAAGTCAACCCATGAAATGAGCGTGCGGGCCCTCAGCCGGTCGGAGAGCCAGAATGCACAAGCCGAGGATCGACTCGATCCCCCTCTGCGTGCTGTCGATCTCACTACGGGTCCCTCAGTTCAATTGGGGCTTAGACTGGTTGGGGCCAATGCCATTTTTATGGCTTGTAAATTCATACAATGGTCCCCTAAGCCTTCATGTGAAGTTTCGTGGCAAGACGACCCGTTTTCTATTTTTCATGATTTTTGAAACTTTTTAAGGTTCGAGATTTTTTAAAATTTTTTTAGAAGGAGTTTTGGCCCCAAATTTGGTAGACGTGATCCTTGTATTTTGGTTGGTAGGCATAAAAAAATTTAGCTAAAAACTCGAAGTGAAGAAGATTTTGTGACGGTTTGAAAAAAATGTCCCCATTTCAGATGCTTTAATGGCTACTGGGAGCAAACATATAAAATCTCAAATGCTCTTTCAAGGGGGTGTGAGTTCTCAAGGTTTGATGAGGGATAGGGGGCCAATATAAGGGCCAAGTACCAGCACCCATCGCACATCATGTGCGCACACCCCCCGACCCCCCCAATCGTCGGAACCCCCAATACCATCGGTTAGGTTCTTCGGCGATGCTCCGACGATGGTGCCCCGGGCAAAAAAAATGTGGCACTAGCACATGCCTGAGCCCAACATAAGCACCGTGGCTCAAAATTGAACTTCGGCCAAGGCCTCGACCATCAATGGCACATGATGGCGCATGGTGGTGGCACATGCATTGACCATCATCGGCACAGGCTGCCCTTTGGTACGTGCACTTGCCTCAATCACCATCGGCACAAGCTGGCCCTTGGTGCAGGTGATTGCCTCGACCATCATAGGCACAAGATAGCTCCTGGTGCGAGGCGATTGCATCGAACACCATCGGCACAAGATCCCGTTGTCGGTCTGATCTTAGACTGAGAATGAACTCCGTATACCTAAGTCAACCCACGAAATGAGCGTCTGGGCGTTGAGCCAGTCAGAGAGGTATAATACGCAAGCCAGGGATCAGCCCGATCCCTCTCTGCGTACTGTCGGTCCTGCTGCCACAACCCTCTGTCCGGTTGGGGCTTAGACATGGAATGCACTTCGTATGCCTAAACCAACCCACGAAACGAGCGTGCGGGTGCTCAGCCGGCCGGAGAGGCAGAATGCGCAAGCCGGGGATTGACCCAATCCCCCCTGCGTGTTGTCGATCCTGCTGTTGTAACCCTCGGTCCGATTCGATCTTAAAATGGGGATGAACTCCGTAAGCTTAGACTGGGGATAAACTCTGTATGCTGGTCGATCCGACTGCGGGTCCCTCGATCTGGTTGGGGCTTAGATCGGGAATAAACTACGTATGCCTAAGTCAACCCATGAAACGAGTGTACGGGTGCTCAGTCAGTAGAAGAGGCAGGATGCACAAGCCGAGGATTTGCCCGATCCCCCTCTGCGTGCTGCTGCCGATCCGATCTTAGACTGGGAGTGAACTCCGTATGCTTAGACTGGGAATGTACTCCGTATGCCTAAGTCAACCCATGAAACGAGCGTGCTGGAGCTCAGTCGACCGAAGAGGCAGGATGCGCAAGCCAAGAATCGACCCGGTCCCCTTTTGTGCGATGCTGCCCTTTGGTACGACACTTGCATCGACCGCCATTGGCACAAGCTAGGCCCTGGTGTGTGCGGTTGCCTCGAACACCATCGGCACATGCCAGCCCTTGGTGCGGGCGATTGCCTCGACCACCATCGGCACAAGATGGCCCCTGGTGTGAGCGGTTGCATCAAACACCATCGGCACATGCTGGGCCATGGTGCGAGCGGTTCCCTCGACCACCATCGGCACATGTCGAGCCTCGGTTGGCCCTCGAAATGAGCATGCGGGCACCGAATCGACCCCTAGGGGCGGGATGCGTGAGCCGACCCAAGATCCCGCTGCTGGTCCCTCTCGGTTGTTGCCTCAAATGCCGTCGATAGCCTCCGACCCTTGGTTGGTTGAGATCGGGAATGCACTACGTATGCCTAAGTCAACCCATGAAATGAGCGTGCGGGTGCTCAGCCGGTCGAAGAGCCAAAATGTGTAAGCCGAGGATCAGCCTGATCCCCCTCTGCGTCCTGTTGATCCTGCTACGGGTCTCTCGGTTCGGTTGGGGCTTAGACTAAGAATGAACTCGATATGCCTAAGTCAACCCACGAAACGAGTCTGTAGGCGCTCAGCTGGTCGGAGAGCCAGGATGCGCATGCCGAGTTTCAGCTCGATCCCCCTCTGCGTGGTGCTGCCAGTCCGATCTTAGACTGGGAATGAACTTCGTATGCTTAGACTAGGAATGAACTCCGTATGCTTAAGTCAACCCACAAAATGAGCGTGCGGGCACTGAACAGGCCGGAGAGGCATAATGCGTAAGTCGGGGATCGACCCGGTCCCCCTCTGCATGCTACCGGTCCCACTGCCATAACCCTCGGTCTGACTGGGGCTTAGACATGGAATGAACTTCGTATGCCTAAGCCAACCCATGAAACGAGCGTGCGGGTGCTCAGTCGACCGGAGAGGCAGAATTCGCGAGTCGTGGATCAGCCTGATCCCCCTGCATGCTGTCGATCCTACTACTGGTCCTGCTATCGCAACCCTCGGTCTGGTCTGATCTTAGACTGGGAATGAACTCCGTATGCTTAGACTGGGGATAAACTCCGTATGCCTAAGTCAACCCACGAAATGAACGTGCGGGCGCTCAGACCGACCAAAGAGTAGGATGCGCAAGCCGAGGATTGATTTGGTCCCCTTTGCATGCTACTAATCTCGTTGCGGGTCTTGCTACCGTAACCCTCAGTCCGGTCTGATCTTAGACTGGGAGCGCACTACGTATGCCTAAGTCAACCCACGAAACGAGCGTGCCAGGCACTTAGTCGGTCGGAGAGGCAGGATGCGCAAGCCGTAGATCGATTGAATGGTAGGTGGATTCAGGCACATCTTCATATTTCTGCTGTGCCAATGCCATTTTTATGGCTTGTAAATTCATACAATGGTCCCCTAAGCCTTCAAGTGAAGTTTCGTGGCAAGACGACCCGTTTTCTATTTTTCACGATTTTTAAAACTTTTTACGGTTCGACATTTTTTAAAATTTTTTTAGAAGGAGTTTTGGTCCCAAATTTGGTCGATGTGATCCTTGTCTTTTTGTTGGCATGCACAAACAAATGTAGCTAAAAACTCGAAGTGCAGAAGATTTTGTGACCGTTTGAAAAAAATGTCTCCATTTCAGACACTTTAATGGCTACTGGGAGCAAACCTATAAAATCTCAAATGCTCTTTAAGGGGGTGTGAGTTCTCGAGGTTTGATGAGGGATAGGGGGCCAATATAAGGGCCAAGTACCAACACCCATCACACATCATGTGCGTACACACCCCGGCCCCTTAAATCGTCAGAACCCCCAATGTCGCCAGTTAGGTTCTCCGATGATGCTCCGGTGATGGTGCCTCGGGTGAAAAAAATGTGACACCAACACATGCCCGAGCCCAGCATGTGCACCGTGGTTCAAAATCAAACTTTGGCCAAGGCCTCGACCATCAATGGCATATGGTGATGGCACATGCATCGACCATTATCGGCACAGGCTGCCTTTTGGTACGGGCACTTGCCTCGATCGCCATCGGCACAAGCTGGGCCCTGGTGCAGGTGGTTGCCTTGACCACCATCGACACAAGAAGGCCTCTGGTACAGGCGGTTACATCGAACACCATCGGCACATGCTGGGCCGTGGTGCGAACGGTTGCCTCAACCACCATCGGCACATACCGAGCCTCGATTGATGCTCGAAATGAGCGTGTGAGCAACGAACCATTCGCTGGGGCCGAGATGGGTGAGATGACCAAGGATCCCAGTGCTGGTCCCCCTCGGTTGTTACCCCAAACACCGTCGATAGCCACTGGCCCCTAGTTGGTCGAGACCAGGAATGCACTACGTATGCCAAAGTTAACCCATGAAACAAGCGTGCAGGCGCTCAGTCAGCTGGAGAGCCAGAATGCACAAGCCGAGGATCTACCTGGTCCCTCTCTGCGTGCTATCGATCCTGCTACGGGTCCCTCGGTCCGGTTGGGGCTTAAATCAGGAATGAACTTCGTATTTCTAAGTCAACCCAGGAAACGAGCGTACGGGCGCTCAGTCGGTCGGAGAGGCAGGATGCATAAGTCGAAGATCAACCTAGTCCCCTTTTGCGTGCTGCTGCCGATCCAATCTTAGACTAGGAATGAACTCCGTATGTTTAGACTGAGAATGAACTCTGTATGCCTAAGTCAACCCATGAAACAAGCGTACGAGTGCTGAGCCGACCGGAGAGGCATAATGTGCAAGCCGGGGATCGGCCCGGTCCCCCTCTGCATGCTACCGATACCGCTGCCACAACCCTCGATCCAGCTGGGGCTTAGACATGGAATGAACTCCGTATGCCTAAGCCAACCCACAAAACAAGTGTGCGGGGGCTCAGTCGATCAGAGAGGCAGAATGCGTAAGCCGAGGATCAGCTCGATCCCACCCTTTGTGTTATCGATCCTACTGTCGTAACCCTCAATCCAATTCGATCTTAGACTGGGAATGAACTTCGTATGCTTAGACTGGGTATGAACTCCGTATGCCTAAGTCAACCCACGAAATGAGAGTACGGGTACTCAGCCGGCCAGAGAGGTAGGATGCGTAAGCCGGGGATTGACCCGGTCCCCTCTGCGTGCTGTCGATCCCGCTGTGGGTCTTGCTACTGCAACCCTCAATCTGGTCTGATCTTAGATTGGGAGCATACTATGTATGCCTAAGTCAACCCACGAAACGAGCGTGCGGGCACTTAGTTGACCGGAGAGACGGGATGCGCAAGCCATGGATCGAACGAGTGGTATGTGGGTTCAGGCACATCTTCATATTTCTGCAGTGCCAATGCCATTTTTATGGCTTGTAAATTCATATAATGGTCCCTTAAGCCTTCATGTGAAGTTTCGTGGCAAGACGACCCGTTTTCTATTTTTCATGATTTTTGAAGCTTTTTACGGTTCGAGATTTTTCAAAATTTTTTTATAAAGAGTTTTGGCCCCAAATTTGGTAGATGTGATCCTTGTATTTTTGTTGGCACACACAAATAAATTAAGCTAAAAACTTGAAGTGGAGAAGATTTTGTGACCGTTTGAAAAATATGTCCCCATTTCAGATACTTTAATGGCTACCGGGAGCAAACCTATAAAATCTCAAATGCTCTTTAAGGGGGTGTGAGTTCTCGAGGTTTGATGAGGGATAGGGGGCCAATATAAGGGACAAGTACCAGCACCCATCGCACATCATGTGCGCACACCCCCCGGCTCCCAAATGCAGGAACCCCCAATGCCGTCGATTAGGTTCTTTGGCGATGCTACAACGATGGTGCCTCGGGTGAAAAAAATGTGGCACCAGCACATGCCCGAGCCTAGCATGTGCACCGTGGCTTAAAATGGAACTTCGGCCAAGGCCTCGACCATCAATGGCACATGATGGCGCATGGTGATGGCACATGCATCGCCATCATTGGCATAGGCTGCCCTTTGGTACGGGCACTTGCCTCGACCACCATCGGCACAAGCTGGGCCCTGGTGTGGGTAGTTGCCTCAATCACCATTGGCACATGCCAGCCCTTGGTGCGGGCGACTGCCTCGACCACCATCGGCACAAGATGGCCCTTGGTACGGGTGGTTGCATCGAACACCATCGGCACATGTTGGGCTATGGTACGGGTGATTGCCTCGACCACCATTGGCACATGTCGAGCCTCGGTCGGCCCTCGAAATGAGCGTGCGAGCATCGAACCTACCGCTGGGGGTGGGATGCGTTGGGGTGGGTTGGTCGAGACTGGGAATGCACTACGTATGCCTAAGTCAACCCATGAAACGAGCATGAGGGTGGTCAATCAGTCGGAGAGCCAGAATACGTAAGTCGAGGATCGACCCGATCCCCCTCTACATGCTACCGATCCTGCTGTGGGTCCCTCAGTCCGGTTGGGGTTTTAGATCGGGAATGAACTCTGTATGCCTAAGTCAACCCATGAAACGAGCTTACGGGCGCTCAGTCAGCCGGAGAGGCAAGATGCGTAAGCCGAGGATCGACCTGGTCCTCCTCTGCGTTCTGCTGCCAATCTGATCTTAGACTAGGAATGAACTTCGTATGCTTAGATTGGGAATGAACTTCGTATGCCTAAGTCAACCCACGAAATGAGCGTGCGGGCGCTGAGCCAGCCGAAAAGGCACAATACGCAACTGGGGATCGACCCGATCCCCCTTTGCGTACTGTCGGTCCGACTACCTCAACCCTCGATCCAATTGGGTTAGACATGGAATGAACTCCGTATGCCTAAGCCAACCCATGAAACGAGCGTGCGGGTGCTCAGCCAGTTGGAGAGGCAAAATACGCAAGCAAGGGATCGACTCGATCCCCCTACGTACTTTTGATCCTGCTGTCGGTCCTGCTACTGCAACCTTCGGTCCTGTCCGATCTTAGACTGGGAATGAACCCCGTATGCTTAGATTGGGGATGAACTCTGTATGCCTAAGTCAACCAACGAAACGAGCGTACGGGTGCTCAGTCGGCCAGAGAGGCAAGATGCACAAGTCGGGGATCGACCCGGTCCCCTCTGCATGCTGCGAATCCTACGCGGGTCTTGCTGCTGCAACCCTCGATTCGGTCTGATCTTAGACTGGGAGCCCACTACGTATGCTTAAGTCAACCCACGAAACAAGCGTCCGGGCACTTAGCCGGCCAGAGAAGCGGGATGTGCAAGTCGTGGATCGATCGAGTGGTTGGTGGGTTCAGGCACATCTTCATATTTTTACCGTGCCAATGCCATTTTTATGGCTTGTAAATTCATACAATGGTCCCCTAAGCCTTCATGTGAAGTTTCGTGGTAAGACGACCCGTTTTCTATTATTCACGATTTTCAAAACTTTTTACGGTTCGGGATTTTTTTAAATTTTTTTAGAAGGAGTTTTGGCCCAAATTTGGTAGATGTGATCCTTGTATTTTTGTTGGCACGCACAAACAAATTCAGCTAAAAACACGAAGTGGAGAAGATTTTGTGATCGTTTGAAAAAAATGTCCCCATTTCAAACACTTTTATGGCTACTGGGAGCAAACCTATAAAATCTCAAATGCTCTTTAAGGGGGTGTGAGTTCTCAAGGTTTGATGAGGGATAGGGGGCCAATATAAGGGCCAAGTACCAGCACCAATCGCACATCATGTGCGCACACCCCCCGGCCTCACTAATCGCCGGAACCCCCAATACCACCAGTTAGGTTCTCCGACGATGGTGCCGCGGGTGAAAAAAATGTGGCACCAGCACATGCTCGAGTCCAGCATGTGCACCGTGGCTCAAAATCAAACTTCGGCCAAGGCCTCAACCATCAATGGTGCATGATGGCGCATTGTGATGGCACATGTATCGACCATCATCGGTACGATTGCCCTTTGGTCAGGCACTTGCCTTGACCGCCATCGGCACAAGCCAGGCCCTGGTGCGGGAGGTTGCATCGAACACCATTGACACATGCTGGGCCGTGGTGCGGGCGGTTGTCTCGACCACCATCGGCACATGCGAAGCCCCGATGGGCCCTCGTAACGAGCATGCGAACACCGAACCGATCGTTGGGGGCAGGATGCCCGAGCCGACCAAGGATCCCGCTGCTGGTCCCTCTCAGTTGTTGCCCCAAACGTGGTCGATAGCTTCTGGCCCTTGGTTGGTCGAGACTGGGAATGCACTACGTATGCCTAAGTCAACCCATGAAACGAACGTGCAGGCGGTCAGTCGATCGGAGAGCCAGAATACGCAAGTCAAGGATTGACCCGGTCCCTCTCTGCGTGTATTCGATCCCGCTGTGGGTCCCTCGGTCCGGTTGGGGCTTAGATTGGAATGAATTTCGTATGCCGAAGTCAACCCACAAAATGAGCGTGCGGGCGCTCAACCGACAGAAAAGGTAGGATGTGCAAGCCGAGGATCGACCTGGTCCCCCCTACATTCTGCTGCCGGTCTGATCTTAGACTGGGAATGAACTCCGTATGCTTAGACTGGGAATGGACTCTGTATGCCTAAGTCAACCCATGAAATGAGCGTACGGGCACTGAGCTGGCTGGAGAGGCATAATGCGCAAGCTGAGGATCCGCCTGATCCCCCTTTACGTACTGTCGGTCCCACTACCACAACCCTCGATCCGACTGGGGCTTAGACATGGAATGAACTCCGTATGCCTAAACTAACCCACGAAACGAGCATGCGGGTGTTCAGCCGATCGGAGAGGCAGAATACGCAAGCCGGGGATCGGCCTGGTCCCCCTTACGTGCTGCTGATCCTGCTGCTAGTCCTACTGTCGCAACCCTCAGTCTGGTCCGATCTTAGACTGGGAATGAACTTTGTATGCTTAGACTAGGGATGAACTCTATATGCATAAGTCAACCCACGAAACAAGCGTGCGGGCGCTTAGCTGGCCAGAGAGGTAGGATGCGCAAGCCGGGGATCGACCCGATCCACTCTACATGTTGCCAATCCCACTACGGGTCCTACTATTGCAACCCTCAGTTCGGTCTGATCTTAGATTGGGAGCGCACTACGTATGCCTAAGTCAACCCACGAAACGAGCGTGCGGGCACTTAGTCTGTCGGAGAGGCGGGATGCGCAAGTCGTGGATCGATCGAGTGGTTGGTGGGTTTAGGGACATCTTCATATTTCTGTCATGGCAATGCCATTTTTATGGCTTGTAAATTCATACAATGGCCCCCTAAGCCTTCATGTGAAGTTTCGTGGCAAATCGACCCGTTTTCTATTTCGCACGATTTTTGAAACTTTTTACGGTTTGGGATTTTTTTAAATTTTTTTAGGAGTTTTGGCCCCAAATTTGGTAGACGTGATCCTTGTATTTTGTTGGCACGCACAAAAAAATTCAGCCAAAAACTCGAAGTGGAGAAGATTTTTTGACCGTTTGAAAAAAATGTCCCCATTTCAGACACTTTAATGGCTACTGGGAGCAAACCTATAAAATCTCAAATGCTCTTTAAGGGGTGTGAGTTGTCGAGGTTTGATGAGGGATAGGGGGCCAATATAAGGGCCAAGTACTAGCACCCATCGCACATCATGTGCGCACACCCCCTGACCTCCCCAATCGTCGGAACCCCAATGTCGTCGGTTAGGTTCTCCGGCGATGCTCCGACGATGGCACCCCCGATGAAACACATGTGGCACCAGCACATGCCCGAGCCCAGCATGTGCATTGTGGCTCAAAATCAAACTTCGGCCAAGGCCTCGACCATCAATGGCACATGATGGCGCAAGGTGACGACACATGCATTGACCATCATCGGCACAGGCTGCCCTTTGGTATGGGCACTTGTGTTGACCACCATTGGCACAAGCTGGGCCCTGGTGAGGGTGGTTGTCTCGACCACCATCGGCACAAGATGGCCCCTGGTGTTGGCGGTTGCATCGAACACCATCGGCACATGCTGGGCCATGGTGCAGGAGGTTGCCTCAACCACCATCAGCATATGTCGAACCCCGGTCGAGCCTCGAAACGAGCATGGGAGCATTGAACAGACTGCTGGAGGTAGGATACGTGAGCCGACCAAGGATCCCGCTGCTGGTCCCCCTCGGTTGTTGCCCCAAACACCGTCGATAGCCTCTAGCCCTTGGTTGGTCGAGACCGGGAATGCACTACGTATGCCTAAGTCAACCCATGAAATGAGCGTGCGGGCACTCAGCCGATCGGAGAACCAGAATGCGCAAGTCGAGGATCAACCCCGTCTCCCTCTGCGTGCTATTGATCTCGCTGTGGTTCCCTCGGTCCGATTGGGGCTTAGACCAAGAATGAACTCCGTATGTCTAAGTCAACCCACGATACGAGCTTACAGGCACTGAGCAGGCCGAAGAGGCATAATGCACAAGCCGAGGATCGACCCGGTCCCCCTTTGAGTGCCACAAGCCTCGATCTGACTGGGGCTTAGACATAGAATGAACTCCGTATGCCAAAGCCAACCCACGAAACGAGCGTACGGGCGCTTAGCTGGCCAGAGAGGCAGGATGCGTAAGTCAGGGATCGACCCGATCCCCTCTGCATGCTGCCGATCCCACTAGGGGTCCTACTATCGCAACCCTTGGTTCAATCCAATCTTAGATTGGGAGCGCACTACGTATGCCTAAGTCAAGCTATGAAACGAGCGTGCGAGCACTTAGCCGGTCGGAGAGGTGGGATGCGCAAGCCATGGATCGATCGAGTGGTTGGTGGGTTTAGGGACATCTTCATATTTCTGCCGTGGCAATGCCATTTTTATGGCTTGTAAATTCATACAATGGCCCCCTAAGCCTTCATGTGAAGTTTTGTGGCAAATCGACTCGTTTTCTATTTTGCACGATTTTTTAAACTTTTTACGGTTTGGGATTTTTTTAAATTTTTTTAGAAGGAGTTTTGGCCCCAAATTTGGTAGACATGATCCTTGTATTTTGTTGGCACGCACAAAAAAATTCAGCCAAAAACTCGAAGTGGAGAAGATTTTGTGACCGTTTGAAAAAAATATCCCCATTTCAGACACTTTAATGGCTACTGGGAGTAAACCTATAAAATCTCAAATGCTCTTTAAGGGGTGTGAGTTGTCGAGGTTTGATGAGGGATAGGGGGCAAATAGAAGGGCCAAGTACCAGCACCCATCGCACATCATGTACGCACACCCCCTGACCTCTCCAATCG
The DNA here is from genome assembly GCF_002303985.1 of Durio zibethinus. The sequence goes on along the minus strand of NW_019167971.1, from coordinate 2,707,466 downwards.
TCGGAACCCCAATGTCACCGGTTAGGTTCTCCGGTGATGCTCCGGTGATGGCACCCCGGGCGAAAAACATGTGGCACCAGCACATGCCCGAGCCCAGCATGTGCATCCGTGGCTCAAAATCAAACTTCGACCAAGGCCTCGACCATCAATGGCACATGATGGCGCAAGGTGACGGCACATGTATCGACCATCATCGGCACAGGCTGTGCTTTGGTACGGGCCTTACGTTGATTGCCATAGGCACAAGTTGGGCCCTGGTGAGGGCGGTTGCCTCGACCACCATCGGCATAAGATGGCCCCTGGTGCTGGCGGTTGCATCGAACACCATCGACACATGCTGGGTCGTGGTGCGGGCGGTTGCCTTGACCACCATCAGCACATGCCGAGCCCCGGTCAGGCCTCGAAACGAGCATGCGAGCATTGAACTGACTGCTGGGGGCAGGATGCGTAAGCCCACCAAGGATCTTGCTGCTGGTCCCCCTCGGTTATTGCCCCAAACACCGTCGATAGCCTCTAGCCCTTGGTTGGTCGAGACCAGGAATGCACTACGTATGCCTAAGTCAACCCATGAAATGAGCGTGCGGGCACTCAGCCGATCGAAAAGCTAGAATGCGCAAGCCGAGGATCAGCCCCGTCCCCCCTCTGCGTGCTACTGATCCCGCTATGGGTGCCTCAGTTTGACTGGGCCTTAGACCAGGAATGAACTCCGTATGTCTAAGTCAACCCACGAAACGAGCGTACGGGCACTGAGCAGGCTGGAGAGGCATAATGCGCAAGCCGAGGATCGACCCGATCCCCCTTTGCATGCCACAACCATCGGTCTGACTGGGGCTTAGACATGGAATGAACTCCGTATGCCAAAGCCAACCCACGAAAGGAGCGTGCGGGCGCTCAACCGACCGGAGAGGTAGAATGCACAAGCCGAGGATCAGCCCGATCCCCCCTGCGTGCTATCGATCCTGCTGCTGGTGCTGCTGTCGCAACCTTCGGTCCGGTCTGATCTTAGATTGGGAATGAACTCTGTATGCTTAGACTAGGGATGAACTCTGTATGCCTAAGTCAACCCATGAAACGAGTGTACGGGCTCTTAGCCGGCTAGAGGGTAGGATGTGCAAGCCGGGGATCGACCCGGTCCCCCTCTGCGTACTGTCAATCCCGCTGCGGGTCCTACTACCACAACCTTTGGTCCGGTTCAATCTTAGACTGGGAGCGCACTACGTATGCCTAAGTCAACCCACGAAACGAGCGTATGGGTACTTAGCCGGCCAGAGAGGCGGGATACGCAAGTCGTGGATCGCTTGAGTGGTAGGTGGGTTCAGGCACATCTTTATATTTTTGCCACGCCAATGCCATTTTTATGGCTTGTAAATTCATACAATGGTCCCCTAAGCCTTCATGTGAAGTTTCGTGGCAAAATAACCCATTTTCTATTTTTCACGATTTTAAAAACTTTTTATGGTTTGGGATTTTTTTAAATTTTTTTAGAAGGATTTTTGGACCCAAATTTGGTAGATGTGATCCTTGTATTTTTGTTGGCATGCACAAAAAAATTCAGCTAAAAACTCGAAGTGGAGAAGATTTTGTGATCGTTTGAAAAAAATGTCCCCATTTCAGACACTTTAATAGCTACTGGGAGCAAACCTATAAAATCTTAAATGCTCTTTAAGGAGGTGTGAGTTCTCGAGGTTTTATGAGGGTAAGGGGGCCAATATAAGGGCCAAGTACCAGCACCCATCGCACATGTGCAATGTCAACCCACGAAACGAGCGTACGGACGTTGAGCAGGCCGAAGATGCATAATGTGCAAGCCGAAGATTGACTCGGTCCCCTTCCGTGTGCTGTCGATCTTGCTGCCGCAACCCTCGGTCCGGCTGCGGCTTAGACATGGAGTGAACTCCGTATGGCTAAACCAACCCATGAAACGAGTGTGCGGGGGCTCAGTCGGTCGGAGAGGCAGGATGCGCAAGCCGGGGATCGACCTGATCCCCTCTACGTGCTGTCGATCCTACTGTGGGTCCTGCTATTACAACCTTCGGTCCAGTCCGATCTTAGACTGGGAGTGCACTATGTATGCCAAGCACCAGCACCCATCACACATCATGTGCGCACACCCCGGCCCCCTAATCATCGAAACCCCCAATACCGCCGATTAGGTTCTCCGACGATGCTCTGACGATGGTGCCCCGGGCGAAAAAAATGTGGCACCAGCATATGCCCGAGCCCAGGATGTGCACTGTGGATCAAAATCGAACATCGACCAAGGCCTCGACCGTCAATGGCACATGATGGCACATGGTGATGGCACATGCATCGACCATCATCGGCACAGGCTGCCCTTTGGTACGATCACTTACCTCGACCACCATCAGCACAAGCTGGGTCCTGGTCCAGGCAGTTGCCTCGATCACCATCGACACATGCCAACCCTTGGTGCGGGTGATTGCCTCGACCACCATCGCCACAAGATGGCCCCTGGTGTGGGCGATTGCATCGAACACCATCGGCACATGTTGGGTCATGGTGCGGGTGGTTGCCTCGACCACCCTTAGCACATGTCGAGCCTCGGTCGATCACCAAAATGAGTGTGCAGGCACCCAAACCGACTGCTGAGGGCGGGATGCGTGAACCGACCAAGGATCCCGCTTGCTGGTTCCCCTCGGTTGTTGCCCTAAACATCGTCGATAGCCTCTGGCCCTTGATTGGTCAAGATCAGGAATACACTACGTATGCCTAAGTCAACCCATGAAACGAGTGTGCAAGTACTCAACCGATCGAAGAGCTAGAATGCACAAGCTGAGGATCGGCCTGATCCCCCTCTGCGTACTACCGATCCCACTGCGGGTCCCTCGGTTCGATTGGGGCTTAGACCGAGAATGAACTTTATATGCCTAAGTCAACCCACGAAACGAGCGTGCGGGTGCTCAGTCGATCGGAGAGGCAGGATGCAAAAGTCGATGATCGGCCTGGTCCCCCTCTGCGTGCTGTTGCCGGTTCGATCTTAGACTGGGAATGAACTCCGTATGCTTAGACTGAGAATGAACTCTGTATGCCTAAGTCAACCCACGAAACGAGAGTGTGGGTGCTGAGCAGGTCGAAGAGGCATAATGCGCAAGTTGGGGATCGGCCTGGTCCCCATCTACGTGTTGTCGGTCCTGCTACCACAACCCTCGGTCTGGTTGGGGCTTAGACAAGGAATGAACTCCGTATGCCTAAGCCAACCCATGAAATGAGCATGCGACGTAAGCCGGGGATCAACCTGGTCCCCCTGCGTGCTATCGATCCTGCTGCTAGTCCTGCTATCGTAACCCTTGATTCGGTCTGATCTTAGACTGGGAATGAACTCTGTATGCTTAAACTAAGGATGAACTCCATATGCCTAAGTCAACCCATGAAACGAGCATGCGGGCGCTCAGCTGGCTAGAGAGGCAGGATGCGTAAGTCGGGGATCGACCTGGTCCCCTCTACGTGTTACAGATCCCATTGCGGGTCCTGCTATCGATCCCGCTATGGGTCCTGCTACCGTAGCCCTCGGTCTGATCTGATCTTAGACTGGGAGTGCACTACGTATGCCTAAGTCAACCCACGAAATAAGCGTGCAGGCACTTAGCCGGTCGGAGAGGCGGGATGTATAAGCTGTGGATCGATCGAGTGGTAGGTGGGTTCAAGCACACCTTCATATTTCTGTCGTGCAAATGCCATTTTTATGGCTTGTAAATTCATACAATGGTCCCCTAAGCCTTCATGTGAAGTTTCGTGGCAAGATGACCCGTTTTTTATTTTTCACGAATTTTGAAACTTTTTACGATTTGGGATTTTTTAAAATTTTTTTAGAAGAGGTTTTGGCCCCAAATTTGGTAGACGTGATCCTTGTATTTTTATTGGCACGCACAAACAAATTCAGCTAAAAACTCAAAGTGGAGAAGATTTTGTGATCGTTTGAAAAAAATATCCCCATTTCAGACACTTTAATGGCTACTGGGAGCAAACCTATAAAATCTCAAATGCTCTTTAAGGGGATGTGAGTTCTTGAAGTTTGATGAGGGATAGGGGGCCAATATAAGGGCCAATTTCCAGCACCCATCGCACATCATGTGCGAACACCACCCGGCCCCCCAATCGCCGGAACCCCCAATGCCGTCGGTTAGGTTCTCCGACGATGCTCCGACGATGGTGCCCCGGGCAAAAAAAATGTGGCACCAGCACATACCCAAGCCCAGCATGTGCTCCGTGGCTCAAAATCGAACTTCGGCCAAGGCCTTGACCATTAATGGCAAACGATGGTGCATGGTGATGGCACATGCATCGACCATCATCGGCATAGGCTGCCTTTTGGTACGGGCACTTGCCTCGACCGCCATCGGCACAAGCTAGGCCTTGGAACGGGCGGTTGCCTCGACCACCATCGGCACAAGATAGCCCCTGGTACGGGCGATTGCATCGAACACCATCGGCACATGCTGGGCCATGGTGCGGGCGATTGCTTCGACCACCATCGACACAGGTCGAGCCCAGGTCGGCCCCTGAAACGAGCGTGCAAGCACCGAATCGACCGCTGGGGTCGGGATGCACGAGCCGACCAAGGATCCCGCTGTTGTTCCCCCTCGATTGTTGCACCAAACGTCGTCGATAGCCTCTGGCCCTTGGTTGGTCGAGATCGAGAATGCACTACGTATGCCTAAGTCAACCCATGAAACGAGCGTACGGGCGCTCAGCTAGCTGAAGGGCCAGAATGCGAAAGTCGAGGATCGGCCTGATCCCCCTCTGTTTACTGTCGATCCCACTACGGATCCCTTGGTCTGGTTGGGGCTTAGACCGAGAATGAACTCCGTATGCCTAAGTCAATCGATGAAACGAGCGTGCGGGTGCTCAATTGGCCAGAGAGGCAGGATGCGTAAGCCGAGGATCGACCTGGTCCCCCCCTACATGCTGCTGACAGTTCGATCTTAGACTGGAAATGAACTCCGTATGCTTAGATTGGGAATGAACTCCGTATGCCTAGGTCAACCCATGAAACGAGCATACGGGCACTGAGCCGATCAGAGAGGCATAATGCACAAGCCGAGGATTGGACCAGTCCCCCTCTGCGTGCTGCCGATCTCGTTGCCACAACCCTCGATCTAGCTGGGGCTTAGACATGGAATGAACACCGCATGCCTAAGCCAACCCACAAAATGAGCGTGCGGGTGCTCAGTCGATCGGAGAGGCAGAATGCGTAAGCCGAGGATCAGCCCGGTCCCCCTACGTGCTACCAATCCTACTGCTAGTCTTGCTGCCGCAACCCTCGATCCGATATGATCTTAGACTGGGAATGAACTTTGTATGCTTAGATTGGGGATGAACTCCGTATGCCTAAGTCAACCCACGAAATGAGCGTGCGGGCGCTCAGCAGGCTAGAGAGGTAAGATACGTAAGCCGAGGATCGACCCGGTCCCCTCTGTGTGCTGTCAATCCCATTACGAGTCCTGCTGTCACAACCCTTGGTCCGATCTGATCTTAGACTGGGAGCACACTACGTACGCCTAAGTCAACCCACGAAATGAGCGTACGGGCACTTAGCCGATCGGAGAGGCGGGATGCGCAAGCCATGGATCGATCTAGTGGTAGGTGGGTTTAGGCGCATCTTCATATTTCTGCCATGCCAATGCCATTTTTATGGCTTGTAAATTCATACAATGGTCCCCGAAGCCTTCATGTGAAGTTTCGTGGCAAAAGACGACCCATTTTCTATTTTTCATGAGTTTTGAAACTTTTTGCGGTTCGGGATTTTTTAAAAATTTTTTAGAAGGAGTTTTGGCCCCAAATTTGGTAGACGTGATCCTTGTATTTTTGTTGGCATGCATAAAAAAATTCAGCTAAAAACTCGAAGTGGAGAAGATTTTGTGACCGTTTGAAAAAAATATCCCCATTTCAGACACTTTAATGGCTACTGGGAGCAAACCTATAAAATCTCAAATTCTCTTTAAGAGGGTGAGTTCTTGAGGTTTGATAAGAGATAAGGGGGCCAATATAAGGGCCAATACGAACACCCATCACACACCATGTGCGCACACCCCCGGTCCCTTTTGTGTGCTATCGATGTTGCTGTGGGTCTTACTGTCGCAACCCTCAGCCCAGTTCGATCTTATACTAGGAGCAAACTACGTATGCCTAAGTCAACCCACGATATGAGCGTGCGAGCACTTAGCCGGCTGGAGAGGTAGGATGCGCAAGCTGTGGATCAATCGAGTGGTAGGTTGGTTCAGGCACATCTTCATATTTCTGTCATGCCAATGCCATTTTTATGGCTTGTAAATTCATAAACTGGTCCCCTAAGCCTTCATGTCAAGTTTTGTGGCAAGACGACCCGTTTTCTATTTTTCACGATTTTTGAAACTTTTTATGATTTGGGATTTTTTAAAATTTTTTTAGGAGTTTTGGTCCCAAATTTGGTAGACGTGATCCTTGTATTTTTGTTGGCACGCACAAACAAATTCAGCTAAAAACTCAAAGTGGAGAAGATTTTGTGACCGTTTGATAAAAATGTCCCTATTTTAGACACTTTAATGGATACTGGGAGCAAACCTATAAAATGTCAAATGCCCTTTAAGGGGGGTGTGAGTTCTCGAGGTTTGACGAGGGATAGGGGGCCAATATGAGGGCTAAGTACTAGCACCCATCACACATCATGTGCGCACACCCCCTGGCCCCCCCAATCGTCGAAACCCCCAATGCCACCGGTTAGGTTCTCCGGTGATGCTCCGATGATGGTGCCCCGGGTGAAAAAAATGTGGCACCAGCACATGCCCGAGCCCAGCATGTGCACCATGGCTCAAAATCAAACTTCGGCCAAGGCCTCGACCATCAATGGCACATGATGGCGCATGGTGATGGCACATGCAATGACCATCATCGGCACAGGCTGCCCTTTGGTACGAGCACTTGCCTTGACCGCCATCGGCACAAGCTGGGCCCTGGTGCGGGCGATTGCCTCGACCACCATCGACACAAGATGGCCCCTGGTTCAGGCGGTTGCATCAAACACCATCGGCACATGCTGGGCTATGGTGCGGGCGGTTGCCTCGACCACCATCGACACATGCCGAGCCTTGATTGACCCCCAAAATGAGCGTGTGAGCACTGAACCGACCACTGGGAATGAACTCCATATGCTTAGACTGGGGATGAACTCCATATGCCTAAGTCAACCCATGAAACGAGCGCTCAGCCGGCCAAAGAGGCAGGATGCACAAGTCGGGATCGATCTGGTCCCCTCTGTGTGCTGTCGAACCCACTTCGGGTCCTGCTATCATAACCCTCAGTCCGGTCTGATCTTAGACTGGGAGCGCACTACGTATCCCTAAGTTAACTTATAAAACGAGCGTACGGGCACTTAGCCGACTGAAGAGGCGGGATGCGCAAGCAGTGGATCGATCGAGTGGTAGGTGGGTTTAGGCACATCTTCATTTTTTGCCATGCCAATGCCATTTTTATGGCTTGTAAATTCATACAATGGTCCCCTAAGCCTTCATGTGAAATTTCATGGCAGGACGACCCGTTTTCTATTTTTGACGATTTTCGAAGCTTTTTACAGTTTGAGATTTTTTAAAATTTTTTTAGGAGTTTTAGCCCCAAATTTGGTAGACGTGATCCTTGTATTTTTTTTGGCATGCACAAACAAATTCAGCTAAAAACCAGAAGTGGTGAAGATTTTGTGACCGTTTGAAAAAAATGTCCCAATTACAGACACTTTAATGGCTACTGGGAGCAAACCTATAAAATCTCAAATGTTCTTTAAGGGGGTGTGAGTTCTCGAGGTTTGATGAAGAATAGGGGGCCAATATAAGGGCCAAGTACCAGCACCCATTGCACATCATGTGCGCACACCCCCCGGCCCCCCAAATCACCGGAACCCCCAATGCCGTTGGTTAGGTTCTCCGGTGATGCTCCAACGATGGTGCCCCGAGTGAAAAAAATGTGGCACCAGCACATGCCCGAGCCCAGCATGTACACCGTGGCTGAAAATCGAACTTCGGCCAACACCTCGACCATCAATGGCACATGATGGCGTATGGTGATGGCACATGCATCGACCATCATCGGCACAAGCTACCCTTTGGTACGGGCACTTGCCTCGGCCGCCATCAGCACAAGCTGGGCCCTGGTGTGGGCTGTTGCCTCGATCACCATCGGCAAATGCCAGCCCTTGGGTGGGACGAATCGACCAATCGCATAAGATGGCCCTGTACGAGTCGTTGCATCGCCCCATCGGCATATGTGGGCTTGAGCGGAGCGCGTTGCTTCCATCTATTGCGCATGCCGGCCTAGGGACCCTAAATGAATGTGCCGCACCTGAGATGTGTGAGCGACCAAGGATTGCGCTGCTGTTCCCCTCGGTTGGTTGCTGCCCAAATGCACTTCGGCCTGCTGGCCTGATTGGTCGATACGAGAATGTACTCGTATGCCTAAGCCAACGCTGAGACGAGCATGCATGGCGTTGCAGACCAGCGAGAGCCAGATTGCATCCTGCCACAGGATTGCCGATCGCCCTCTCGTCTACGACCAGCTACGGGTCCCTCGATCCAGTTGGGCTTAGCAAGAGAATGAAGCTCGCGTATGTTAAGTCAACCCACGAAACGAGCGTGCGGGTGCTCAGCTGGTCGGATAGGCAGGATGCACAAGCCAAGGATCGGCCCGATCCCCTTTTGCGTGCTGTTATCGGTTCAATCTTAGACTGGGAATGAACTCCGTATGCTTAGACTGGGAATGAACTCTGTATGCCTAAGTCAACCCACGAAACGAGCGTGCAGGTGCTCAGTCGACCGGAGAGGTAGGATATGTAAACCGAGGATCAGTCTGGTACCCTTTACGTGCTGATACCGATCTGATCTTAGACTGGGAATGAACTTCGTATGCTTAGACTGGGAATGAACTTCGTATGCCTATGTCAACCCACGAAAGGAGCGTGCGGGCGCTAAGCAGGCCGGAGAGGCATAATACGTAAGTCGGGGATCGACCCGATCCCTCTTTACGTGCTATCGGTCCCGTTGCCACAACTCTCGATCTGATTGGGGCTTAGACATGGAATGAACTCTGTATGCCTAAGCAAACCCATGAAACAAGCGTGCGGGGGCTCATCCAGCCGGAGAGGCAGAATGCGCAAGCTGGGGATTGGCTTGGTCCCCCCTGTGTGCTGTCGATCCTGCTGCTGGTCTTGCTGTCGCAACCCTTGGTCCGGTCCAATCTTAGACTGGGAATGAACTCCGTATGCTTAGACTAGGGATTAACTTCGTATGCCTAAGTCAGCCCATGAAATGAGCGTGCGGGCGCTCAGTCAGCCAAAGAGGCAGGATGTGCAAGTCGAGGATCGACCCAATCCCCTCTGCATGCTGCCGATCCTGCTACGAGTCCTACTACCTCAACCCTCATTCTGGTCCAATCTTAGACTGGGAGCGCACTACGTATGCCTAAGTTAACCCACGAAACGAGCGTGCAGGCACTTAGCCGGCCGGAGAGACGGGAAGCAGAAGCGGTGGATCGATCGAATGGTAGGTTGGTTTAGGCACATCTTCATATTTCTGCCATGCCAATGCCATTTTTATGGCTTGTAAATTCATACAATGGTCCCCTAAGCCTTCATGTGAAGTTTCATGGCAAGACGACCCGTTTTCTATTTTTCATGATTTTTGAAGCTTTTTGCGGTTTGGGATTTTTTAAAAGTTTTTTAGAAGGAGTTTTCACCCCAAATTTGGTAGACGTGATCCTTGTATTTTTGTTGGCACGCATTAAAAAATTCAGCTAAAAACTCGAAGTGGAGAAGATTTTGTGACCGTTTGAAAAAAATGTCCCCATTTCAGACACTTTAGTAGCTACTGGGAGCAAACCTATAAAATCTCAAATGCTCTTTAAAGGGGTGTTAGTTCTCAAGGTTTGATGAGGGATGGGGGCCAATATAAGGGCCAAGTACCAGCACCCATCGCACATCATGTGCGCACACCCCCCGGCCCCCCAATCGTCGGAACCCCAATGCCGCCGGTTAGGTTCTTCGGTGATGCTCCGGCAATGGTGCCTTGGGAGAAAAAAATGTGGCACCAGCATATGCCTGAGCCCAGCGTGTGCACCGTGGCTTAAAATTGAACTTCGACCAAGGCCTCAAACATCAATGGCACATAATGGCGCATGGTGATGGCACATGCATTGACCATCATTGGCACAGGCTGCCCTTTGGTACGGGCACTTGCCTCGATCGCCATCGGCACAAGCTGGGCCCTGGGGCAGGTGGTTGACTCAACCCCCATTGGCACAAGATGGCCCCTGGTGTGGGCAGTTGCATCGAACACCATTGAAATATGCTGGGCCGTGGTGCGGGCGGTTGCCTCGACCACTATCGACACATGTCGAGCCCCAATCGACCTCTGAAACGAGCGTGCGGGCACCGAACCGACCGCTGGGGGTGGGATGGGTGAGCTGACCAAGGATCCCACTGCTGGTCCCCCTTGGTTGTTACCCCAAACACCATCAATAGCCTCTGGCCCTTGATTGGTCAAGATCGAGAATGCACTACGTATGCCTAAGTCAACCCATGAAATGAGCGTGCGGGCGCTTAACAGGCCAGAGAGCCAGAATGCGCAAGTTGAGGATCAGCTCGGTCCCCCTCTATGTGCTGTCGATCCCGCTGTGGGTCCTTCGGTCTGGTTGGGCCTTAGACCAGGAATGAACTCTGTATGCCTAAGCCAACCCATGAAACGAGCGTACGGGCGCTCAATCGGTTAGAAAGGTAGGATACGTAAGCCGAGGATAGGCTCGGTCTCCCTCTGCATGCTGCTGCCGGTCCGATCTTAGATTGGAAATGAACTCCGTATGCTTAGACTGGGAATGAACTCCGTATGCCTAAGTCAACTCACGAAACGAGCGTGTGGGTACTGAGCAGGTCGGAGAGGCATAATATGCAAGACGGGGATTGGCCCAACCCCCCTCTACGTGCTGCCAGTCCCGTTGCACAACCCTCGGTTCGACTGGGGCTTAGACATGGAATGAACTCCGTATGCCTAAGCCAACCCATGAAATGAGCATGCGGGGGCTCAGCCAACTGGAGAGGCAAAATACGCAAGCCGGGGATCGGCTCGATCCCTCTTACGTGTTATCGATCCTGCTGTTGGCCCTGCTGCCACAACCCTCAATCCGGTTCGATCTTAGATTGGGAATGAACTCTGTATACTTAGACTGGGGATGAACTCCGTATGCCTAAGTCAACCCACGAAACGAGCGTGCGGGCGCTCAGCCGGCCAGAGAGGCAGGAAACGCAAGCTGGGGATCGACCTGATCCTCTCTACATGCTACAGATCCCGTTGTGGCTCTTGCTACTACAACCCTCGGTCGGGTTTGATCTTAGACTAGGAGCGCACTACGTATGCCTAAGTCAACCCACAAAACGAGCGTACAGGCACTTAGCCCGCCGGAGAGGCAGGATGCGCAAGCCATGGATCGATCGAGTGGTAGGTGGGTTCAGGCATATCTTTATATTTCTGCCATTCCAATGCCATTTCTATGGCTTGTAAACTCATACAATGGTCCCCTAAGCCTTCATGTGAAGTTTCGTGGCAAGACGACCCATTTTCTATTGTTCATGATTTTTGAAACTTTTTGCGGTTCGAGATTTTTTAAAATTTTTTTAGAAGGAGTTTTGGCCCCAAATTTGGTAGATGTGATCCTTGTATTTTTATTGGCACGCATAAAAAACTTCAGCTAAAAACTCGAAGTGGAGAAGATTTTGTGACCGTTTCAAAAAAATGTCCCCATTTAAGACACTTTAGTGGATACTGGCGGCAAACCTATAAAATCTCAAATGCTATTTAAGGGGGTGTGAGTTCTTGAGGTTTGATGAGGGATAGGGGGCCAATATAAGGGCCAAGCACCAGCACCCATCGTACATCATGTGCGCACACCCCCTGGCCCCCCAAATAGTCGAAACCCCCAATGCCGCCGGTTAGGTTCTCAGGTGATGCTCCGGTGATGGTGCCCCGAGCGAAAAAAATATGGCACCAGCACATGCCCGAGCCCAGCATGGGCACCGTGGCACAAAATCAAACTTCGGCCAAGGCATCGACCATCAATGGCACATGATGGCGTATGGTGATGACACATGCATCGACTATCATCGGCATAAGCTGCCCTTTGGTACGGGCACTTGCCTCGACTGCCATCGACACAAGCTGGGCTCTGGTGCAGGTGGTTGCATCGAACACCATTGGCACATATTGGGCCGTGGTACGGCCGATTGCCTTGACCACCATCGGCACATGCCGAGCCCCGGTCGGTGCCCGAAACGAGCGTGTGAGCACCAAACTGACTGCTGGGGGCGGGATGTGCGAGCCGAGCAAGGATCCCGCTACTTGTCCCCCTCGGTTGTTGCCTTAAACACCGTTGATTGGTCGAGACTGAGAATGCACTACGTATGCCTAAGCCAACCTATGAAACAAGCGTGCGGCCGCTCAGCCAGCTGAAGAGCCAGAATACGTAAGCCGATGATCGGCCCGACCCCTCTACGTGTTGCCGATCCTGCTGCTGGTCCTGTTGCCTAACCCTCGGTCCAGTCGGATCTTAGACTAGGAATGAACTTCGTATGCTTAGACTGTGGATGAACTCCATATGCGTAAGTCAAACCATGAAACGAGCGTGCAGGTGTTCAGTCGACCATAGAGGCAGGATGCACAAGCCAGGGATCGACCCGATCCCCTCTGCATGCTGTCAATCCCGCTGCGGGTCCTACTATCGCAACCCTCGGTCTGGTCTGATCTTAGACTGGGAGTGCACTACGTATGCCTAAGTCAACCCGTGAAACGAGCATGTGGGCACTTAGCCGGCCGAAGAAACGGGATGCGCAACCCGTGAATCGATCGAGTGGTAGGTGGGTTCAGGCACATCTTCATATTTCTGCCATTCCAATGCCATTTTTCTGGCTTGTAAATTCATACAATGGTCCCTTAAGCCTTCATGTGAAGTTTCGTGGCAAGACGACAAGTTTTCTATTTTTCATAATTTTTGAAACGTTTTGCGGTTCGAGATTTTTTAAAATTTTTTTAGGAGTTTTGGCCCCAAATTTGGTAGACGTGAACATTGTATTTTTGTTGGCACGCACAAACAAATTCAGCTAAAAACTCGAAGTGGAGAAGATTTTGTGATTGTTTGAAAAAAATGTCCCCATTTCAGACACTTTAATGGCTACTGGGAGCAAACCTATAAAATCTCAAATGCACTTTAAGGGGGTGTGAGTTCTCGAGGTTTGATGAGGGATAGGGGGCCAATATAAGGGCCAAGTACCAGCACCCATCGCACATCAGGTGCGTACACCCCTCGGCCCCCCAATTGCCAGAACCCCCAATGCCGTTGGTTAGGTTCTCTGGCGATGCTTCGGTGATGGTGCCCCTGGCGAAAAAAATGTGGCACCAGCAAATGCCCGAACCCAGCATGTGCACCGTGGCTCAAAATCAAACTTTGGCCAAGGCCTCGACAATCAATGGCATATAATGGTGCATGGTGATGGCACATGCATCGACCATCATCGGCACAGGCTGCCCTTTGGTACGGGCACTTGCCTCGGCCACCATCGACACAAGCTGGGCCCTGATGCGGCCGGTTACCTCGACCACTGTCGGCACAAGATGGCCCCTGGTGCGAGCAGTTGCATCAAACACCATCGACACATGCTGGGCCATGGTGTGGGAGGTTGCCTTGACCACTGTCGGTACATGCCGAGCCCCAGTCGACCCCCGAAACGAGTGTGCGAGCACCAAACCGACCGTTGGGGCAGGATGCGTGAGCCGACCAAGGATCCCGCTGCTGGTCCCCTTCAGTTGTTGTCCCAAACACCATCAATAGCCTCTAGCCCTTGGTTGGCCAAGATCGAGAATGCACTACGTATGCCTAAGTCAACCCATGAAACGAACGTGCGGGCGCTCAGCCAGCCAGAGAGCCAGAATGCGCAAGTCGAGGATCGGCCCAATCCCCTTCTACGTGCTGTCGATCCCACTACGGGTCCCTCGGTCCGGTTGGGGCTTAGATCGAGAATGAACTCTGTATGCCGAAGTCAACCCATGAAACAAGCGTGCGGGCACTCAGTCGTCCGAAGAGGCAGGATGCACAAGTCGAGGATCGACTCGATCCCCCTTTACGTGCTGCTACCGATCCTGCTGTCGATCCAATCTTAGACTGGGAATGAACTCCCTATGCTTAGACTGGGAATGAACTCCGTATCCCTAAGTCAACCCACGAAACGAACGTCTGGGCGTTGAGCCGGTCGGAGAGGCATAATGCACAAGCCGAGGATCAACCCGATCCCCTTCAGTGTGCTACCGGTCCCGCTGCCACAACCCTCGGTCCGGTTGGGGCTTAGACATGGAATGAACTCCATAAGCCCAAGCCAACCCACAAAACGAGCGTAAGGGTGCTCAGCCGACCGGAGAGGCAGAATACGCAAGTCAGGGATCGGCTCGATCGCCCCCTGCGTGCTGTCGATCCAGCTGTCGCAACCTTTGGTCCGATCCCATCTTAGACTGGGAATGAACTCCGTATGCTTAGACTGGGGATGAACTCCGTATGCCTAAGTCAACCCACAAAACGAGCGAGCGGGCGCTCAGTCGGCCAGAAAGGTAGGATGCGTAAGTCGAGGATCGACTCGGTCCCCTCTGGATGCTGTTGATCCCGCTACGGGTCTTACTGCCACAACCCTCGGTCTGGTCTGATCTTAGACTGGGAGCGCACTATGTATGCCTAAGTCAACCCACGAAACGAACGTGCGGGCATTTAGTCGGCCGGAGAGGCAGGATGCGCAAGCCGTGGATCGATCGAGTGGTAGGTGGGTTCAGGCACATCTTCATATTTCTACCATGCCAATGCCATTTTTATGGCTTGTAAATTCATACAGTGGTCCCCTAAGCCTTCATGTGTAGTTTCGTGGCAAGACGACCCGTTTTCTATTTTTCACTATTTTTGAAACATTTTGCGGTTCAGGATTTTTTAAAATTTTTTTAGAAAGAGTTTTGGCCCCAAATTTGGTAGAAGTGATCCTTGTATTTTTGTTGGCATGCACAAAAGAATTCAGCTAAAAACTCGAGGTGGAGAAGATTTTGTGATTGTTTGAAAAAAATGTCCCAATTTCAGACACTTTAATGGCTATTGGGAGCAAACCTATAAAATCTCAAATGCTCTTTAAGGGGGTGTGAGTTCTCGAGGTTTGATGAGGGATAGGGGGCCAATATAAGGGCCAAGTACCAGCACCCATCGCACATCATGTACGCACACCCTCCGGCCCCCTCAATCGTCGGAACCCTCAATGCCGTCGGTTAGGTTCTCCGATGATGCTCCGGCGATGGTGCCCCAGGCAAAAAAAATGTTTCACCAGCACATGCCTAGCATGTGTACCATGGCTCAAAATTGAACTTCGGCCAAAGCCTCGACCATCAATGGCACATGGTGGCGCAAGGTGATGGTACATGCATCGACCATCATCGACATAGGCTGCCCTTTGGTACGGGCACTTGCCTCGACCGCCATCGGCACAAGCTGGGCCCTGGTGTGAGCGGTTGCCTCGATCACCATCAGCACATGCTGACCCTTGGTGTGGGCAACTGCCTCAACCACCATCGGCACAAGATGGCCCTTGGTGCGGGCGGTTGCATCGAACACCATCGGCACATGCTGGGCCGTGGTGCGGGCAGTTGCCTCAACCACCATCGGCACATACCGAGCCTCGATCGACCCTTGAAATGAGCGTACGGGCACCAAACTGACCACTGGGGGTGGGATGCATGAGCCCACCAAGGATCCCACTGCTGGTCCCCCTCGGTTATTACCCCAAACGCCGTTGATAGCCTATAGCCCTTGGTTGGTCGAGATCGGGAATGCACTACGTATGCCTAAGTCAACCTATGAAATGAGCGTGCAGTCGCTCAGTCGGCTGGAGAGCCAGAATGTGCAAGTCAAGGATCGACCCGATCCCCCTTTGTGTGCTACTGATCCCACTGCGGGTCCCTCAATCTGGTTGGGGCTTAGACCGAGAATGAACACCGTATGCCTAAGTCAACCCATGAAACGAGCATACGGGCACTTAGCCGATTGGATAGGCAGGATGCGCAAGTCGATGATCAGCCCGGTTCCTCTCTGTGTGCTACTACCGGTCTGATCTTAGACTGGAAATGAACTCCATATGCTTAGATTAGGAATGAACTCCGTATGCCTAAGTCAACCCACGAAACGAGCGTGTGGGCTTTGAGTCGACCGGAGAGGCATAATGTGTAAGTCGAGGATTGGCCCAGTCACCCTCTGCGTGTTGCCGATCTCGCTGCCACAACCCTCGGTCTGGCTGGGGCTTAGACATGGAATGACTCCGTATGCCTAAACCAACCCACAAAACGAGCGTGCGGGCACTCAGCCGGTCGGAGAGGTAGAATGCGCAAGCCAGGGATCGGGTCGATCTCTTCTACATGCTGTCGATCTTGCTGCTGGTCCTGTTGCCGCAACCCTCGATCCGATCTGATCTTAGATTGGGAATGAACTCCGTATGCCTAAGTCAACCCACGAAACGAGCGTGCGGGTGCTTAGCCGGTCAGAGAGGTAGGATGCACAAGTCGGAGATCGACCTAGTCCACTCTACATGCTGTCGATCCCGCTACTGGTCCTACTACCGTAACCCCCGATCCAGTTTGATCTTAGACTGGGAGTGCACTACGTATGCCTAAGTCAACCCACGAAACGAGCGTGCGGGCACTTAGCCGGTCAGAGAGGCGGTATGTGCAAGCCGTGGATCGTTCGAGTGGTAGGTGGGTTCAGGCACATCTTCATATTTCTACCATGCCAATGCCATTTTTATGGCTTGTAAATTCATACAATAGTCCCCTAAGCCTTCATGTGAAGTTTCGTGGCAAGACGACCCATTTTCTATTTTTCACGATTTTTGAAACTTTTTACTGTTTGAGATTTTTTTAAATTTTTTTAGAAGGAGTTTTGGCCCCAAATTCGGTAGATGTGATCCTTGTATTTTTGTTGGCACACACAAACAAATTCAGTTAAAAACAAGAAGTGGAGAATATTTTGTGACCATTTGAAAAAAATGTCCTCATTTCAAACACTTTAATGGCTACTGGGAGCAAACCTATAAAATCTCAAATGCTCTTTAAGGGGGTGTGAGTTCTCGAGGTTTGATGAGGGATAGGGGGCCAATATAAGGGCAAGTACCAGCACCCATCGCACATTATGTGCGCACACCCCCAGCCCCCCAATCATCAGAACCCCCAATGCCGCTGGTTAGGTTCTCCGACGATGCTTCGATGATGGTGCCTCGAGCGAAAAAAATGTGGCACCAGCACATGCCTGAGCCCAACATGTGCACCGTGGCTCAAAATCGAACTTCGACCAAGGCCTCGACCATCAATGGTGCAAGATGATGCATGGTGATGGCACATGCATCGACCATCATCGGCACAGGCTGCCTTTTGGTACGGGCACTTGCCTCGACCACCATCGGCACAAGCTGGGCCTCGGTGCGAGTGGTTGCCTCAATCACCATTGGCACATGCCGGCCCTTGGTGCGGGCGGTTGCATCGAACACCATCAACGCATGCTAGGCTGTTGTGTGGGCGGTTGCCTCGACCACTATCGGCACATATACAGCCCCGGTCGGCCCCCGTAACAAGCATGCAGGCACTGAACTGACTACTGGGGGCGGGATGCGTGAGCCGACCAAGGATCCCACTGCTGGTCCCCCTCGGTTGTTGCCCCAAACGCCGTTGATAGCCTCTAGCCCTTGGTTGGTCGAGACTAGGAATGAAGTTCATATGCCTAAGTCAACCCATAAAACAAGCATGTGGGCGTTCAGCTGGTCGGAGAGGCAGGATGTGCAAGCCGAGGATCAGCTCGATCCCTCTCTGCGTGCTGTTGTCGGTCCAATGTTAGACTGGGAATGAACTCCGTATGCTTAGACTAGGAATGAACTCCGTATGCCTAAGTCAACCCACGAAACGAGCGTGCGGGCACTGAGCTGACCGAATAGGCATAATGCGTAAGTCGGGGAGCGGCCCGTCCCCCTATACGTGCTGCCGGTCCGGCTGCCACAACCTTCGGTTCGGCTGGGGCTTAGACATGGAATGAACTCCTTATGCCTAAGCCTACCCACGAAACGAGCGTCCGGGTACTCAGTCGATCGGAGAGGCAGAATGCATAAGTCGAGGATTGACTCGATCCCCCCTGCATGCTGCCAATCCTGCTATTGGTCCTGCTACCGTAACCCTTGGTCCGGTCTGATCTTAGACTGAGAATGAACTTTGTATGCTTACACTGGGGATGAACTCCGTATGCCTAAGTCAATCACGAATCGAGCGTACGAGCGCTCAACCGACCAGAGAGGTAGGATGCGTAAGCCGGGGATCGACCCGGTCCACTCTGCATGCTGTCGATCTTGCTGCGGGTCCTATTGTCGTAACCCTCGATCTGGTCCGATCTTAGACTGGGAGTGCACTACGTATGCCTAAGTCAGCCCACGAAACGAGCATGCGGGCACTTAGCCTACCTAAGAGGCGAGATGCGCAAGCCGTGGATCGATCGAGTGGTAGGTGGGTTCAGGCACATCTTCATATTTTTGTTGTGCTAATGCCATTTTTATGGCTTGTAAATTCATACAATGGTCCCTTAAGCCTTCATGTGAAGTTTTGCAGCAAGATGACTCGTTTTCAATTTTTCACGATTTTTGAAACTTTTTGCGGTTCGAGATTTTTTAAAATTTTTTAGGAGTTTTGGCCCCAAATTTGGTAGACGTGATCCTTTTATTTTTGTTGGCACGCACAAAAAAACTCAGAGTGGAGAAGATTTTGTGACCGTTTGAAAAAAATGTTCCTATTTCAGACACTTTAATGGCTACTCGGAGCAAACCTATAAAATCTCAAATGCTCTTTAAGGGGGTGTGAGTTGTCGAGGTTTGATGAGGGATAGGGGGCCAATATAAGGGCCAAGTACCAGCACCCATCGCACATGATGTGCGCACACCGCCTGGCCCCTTACAATCGTCAGAACCCCCAATGCCACTGGTTAGGTTCCTCGGTGATGCTCCACCGATGGTGTCGCGTGTGAAAATAATGTGGCACTAGCACATGCCCGAGCCTAGCATGTGCACTGTGGCTCAAAATCAAACTTTAGCCAAGGCCTCGACCATCAATGGCACATGATGGCACATGGTATCGACCATGATCGGCACAAGCTGCCCTTTGGTACGGGCACTTACCTCGATCACCATCGGCACAAGTTGGGCCCTGGTACGGGCAGTCACCTCGACCACCATCGGCATAAGATGGCCCCTGGTGCGGGGTTGCATCGAACACCATCGGCACAAGTTGGGCTGTGGTGCGGATGGTTGCCTCGACCACCATCGGCACAATTCGAGCCCTGATCGGCCCTCGAAATGAGCGTGCGAGCAACGAACTGAACTCTAGGGGTGGGACGCGTGAGCCGACCAAGGATCCCACTGCTGGTCCCCCTCGGTTGTTGCCCCAAATGCCGTCGATAGCCTCTGGCCCTTGGTTGGTCAAGATCGGGAATGCACTACGTATGCCTAAGTCAACCCATGAAACGAGCGTGCGAGCGCTCAGCCGGTCGGAGAGCCAAAATGCACAAGCCAAGGATCGACCCGATCCTCCTCTGCGTGCTACCGATCCTGCTGCGGGTCCCTCTGTCCGGTTGGGGCTTAGACCGAGAATGAACTCCGTATGCCTAAGTCAACCCATGAAACGAGCGTGCGGGTGTTCAGTCGGTCGGAGAGGCAGGATACGTAAGCCGAAGATCGGCCCGGTCCTCCTTTGCGTGCTGCTATTGATCCCGCTGCCGGTCCAATCTTAGAATGGGAATGAACTCCGTACGCCTAAGTCAACCCATGAAACGAGCGTGCGGGCGCTGAGCCGGCCGGAGAGGCATAATGCGCAAGTCGAGGATTGGCCCGGTCCCCCTCTGTGTGCTATCAGTCCCGCTGCCACAACCCTCGATTTGGCATGAACTCCTATGCTTAGACTAGGGATGAACTCCGTAGGCCTAAGTCAACCCACGAAACGAGCGTACGGGCGCTCAACTGACCAGAGAGGTAGGATGCACAAGCCGAGGATCGACCCGGTCCCCTCTGTATGCTGTCGATCCCACTACGGGTCCTGCTACCACAACCCTTGTTTTGATCCGATCTTAGGTTGGGAGCGCACTATGTATGCCTAACTCAACCCACGAGACGAGCGTGCAGGCACTTAGCCGACCGGAGAGGCGGGATGCGCAAGCCGTGGATCGATCGAGTGGTAGGTGGGTTCAGGCACATCTTCATATTTTTGCCATGCCAATGCCATTTTTTTGGCTTGTAAATTCATACAATGGTCCCCTAAGCCTTCATGTGAAGTTTGGTGGCAAGACGACCCGTTTTCTATTTTTCACGATTTTTGAAACTTTTTACGGTTCGGGATTTTTTAAAATTTTTTTAGAAGGAGTTTTGGCCTGAATTTTGGTAGACGTGATCCTTTTTATTTTTGTTGGCACGCACAAACAAATTCAGCTAAAAACTTGAAGTGGAGAAGATTTTGTGACCGTTTCAAAAAAAATGTCCCTATTTCAGACACTTTAATGGCTACTGGGAGCAAACCTATAAAATCTTAAATGTTCTTTAAGAAGGTGTGAGTTCTTGAGGTTTGATGAGGGATAGGGGGCCAATATAAGGGCCAAGTACTAGCACCCATCGCACATCATGTGCGCACACCCCCCCGGCCCCCCAATCGCCGGAACCCCCAATGCCGTCGGTTAGGTTCTCTGGTGATGCTCCGGTGATGGTACCCCGGGTGAAAAAAATGCGGCACCAGCACATGCCCGAGCCCTGTATTTACACCATGGCTCAAAATTGAACTTCGGCCAAGGCCTCGACCATCAATGGCACTTGATGGCGCATTGTGATGGTACATGCATCGACCATCATCGGCACAGGCTGCCCTTTGGTATGGGCAGTTGCCTCAACTGCCATTGGCACAAGCTGGGCCATGGTGCAGGCAGTTGCCTTTACCACCATCGGTAAAAGATGGCCCCTGGTGTGGGCGGTTGCATCAAACACCATCGACAAATGTTGGGCTGTGGTGTGGGCAGTTGCCTCGACCACCATCGGCACATGCCGAGCCCTGGTCGACCCCTAAAACGAGTGTACGAGCACCAAACTGATTGCTGGGATGCGTGAGTGGGCGGGATGCACGAGCTGACCAAGGATCCCGCTGCTGGTCCCCCTCGATTGTTGCCCCAAATGCCATTGATAGCCTCCGGCCCTTGGTTGGTCGAGACCGAGAATGCACTACGTAAGGCTAAGTCAACCCATGAAACGAATGTGCGAGGCACTCAATCGATCGGAGAGCCAGAATGCACAAGTCGAGGATCGGCCCGGTCTCCTCTACGTGCTGTCAATCCCGCTATGGGTCCCTCGGTCCGGTTGGGGCTTAGACCAGGAATGAACTTCGTATGCCTAAGTCAACCCACGAAATGAGCGTACGGGTGCTCAGTCAGCCAGAGAGGTAGGATACGCAAGCCGAGGATTGTCCCGGTCCCCCTCTGCGTGCTGCTGCCGATCTTGCTACCGGTTCGATCTCAGACTGAGAATGAACTCCTTACGCTTAGACGAGGAATGAACTCCGTATGCCTAAGTCAACCCAAGAAACGAGCGTACGGGCGCTGAGCCAACCGGAGAGGCATAATGCACAAGTCGGGGATCGGTCGGTCCCCCTCTACGTGCTGCTGCTGATCCTGTTGTCGAACCGATCTTAGATTGGGAATGAACTCCGTATGCTTAGATTGAGAATGAACTCCGTATGCCTAAGTCAACCCCCGAAATGAGCATACGGGTGCTGAGCCCACCGAAGATCAGCCCGATCCCCCTCTGTGTGCTACCGGTCCCGGGCTGGGGCTTAGACATGGAATGAACTCCGTATGCCTAAGCCAACCCATGAAACGAGCGTGCAGGCGCTTAGCCTGCAAGAGAGGTAGAATGTGCAGGTTGGGGATCGGCCCGATCCCCTCCTATGTGCTATCGATCCTATTGTTGGTCCTGCTATCGTAACCCTCGGTCCTGTCCGATCTTAGACTGGGAATGAACTCCGTATGCTTAGACCAGGAATGAACTCCGTATTCCTAAGTCAACCCATGAAACGAGCGTGCGGACACTCAGCCAGCCAGAGAGGCAGGCTGCGTAAGCCAAGGATTGGCCCGATCCCCCTCTGTATGCTGCTATCAGTCTGATCTTAGACTGGCAATGAACTCCATATGCTTAGACTAGGAATGAACTCCGTATGCCAGGCCTTGGTCTCACGGGCTGGCCTGCAAGTTGGGCGGGCGTTCTGAACTCGTTTGCTAGGCTTTACATGCAGATACCTGCCAGCACGGTTGGTATACGGGCCTTAACCTCTGGCTCACCTGCTGGTGCACCTGATGTGCTTGGCGTGCCTACCCAGGGTGTGACATTGTCCCCCACTTGATTGCACAATGCCCTCGTTGCGTCTTCTACATGGTACTGCCTGATCTGGTCCCCAAACTGCCATAAGTCATCTGCTGGTTCCCAGCTTACCTCACTGTCTGGAAGTCCCTTCCAGCGTACCAAGTACTCTTGTCTTGGCTGATAGTTCTTCCATCTCACCTCTCGGTCAGCTATGATGCTATGGACCTCCTTCTCATATGAGGCCCTTGCTCCTAATAGCGCACGCTTTGACTCTGCCCATCCTGGATCTCCCTCATCCTCACAGAACGGCTTGAGCATGCTCACATGGAACACCGAGTGTACCCTCAGCTTAGGTGGCATATCCAGCTTGTAGGCAACCTTGCCTACCCTCTTGACTACTCGAAAATGTCCTTCATACCTCCGGACTAGGCCTTTGTGCAGCCCCCTGTAGTGCACAATTGGATGCAGCTTCACCAACACCAAGTCTCTAACCTGGAACTGCATGTCCCGCCTATTCTGGTTTGCCCACTTCTTCGACCTCTTGGCCACC
Organism: Durio zibethinus; assembly: GCF_002303985.1. The sequence goes on along the minus strand of NW_019167971.1, from coordinate 2,684,457 downwards.
TTGTGTAGACAAACTCTAGGCAAGTCAGTTTTCTCCTGCCATGGCTTGGGAAACTTGTATGCTACTAGTTTCGGCCCTGTATAACCTGCAGCAATCGAACCGGGTGTTAGTGGTATGGGCTCCGGTTCGTTGCCTCGCTCCTTTGCAAGTTGTAGGAAAATTGTACAACATCTAGCAGCTTTGGCCAATCCCTTTGTGTGGCACTCACATAGTGCCTGAGGTAGACCTCCAATAGTCCATTCACTCGTTCTGTCTGCCCATCGGTTTGCAGATGCATGCTAGTGGAAAAGTTTAAGTCTGATCTCAATAGCTTGAACAACTTAGCCCAGAACCTGCCCATGAAATGCCTGTCCTGATCACTAACAATGGTCCCTGACACTCCCCAGTACTTAACCATGTTCTTCAGGAACAATCGAGCTGCCTCCTTGGCTGGGCACTCCTTGGTTGCTGGAATGAAGATTCCATATTTGGAAAACCTGTCCACCACTACCATGATGCTTCCAAACCCATCTACTTTGGGTAGACCGACTATAAAGTCTAGAGAAACACTCTTCCATGGTCACTCTGGCACTGGCAATGGCTCCAAGAGACCACCTGGTTTCTTGAGCTCTATCTTGTCCTGTTGGCACACAAGACAAGTCTTCACATAAGCCTCCACATCGTCCCTCATGTGCGGCCAGTACTACTGATCCTCGATCAACGCCAAGGTGCGGCTCACTTCGGGGTGTCCAGCTCACCTTGAATCATGACATTCTTGCAAAACTTCCTTGCGGAGCTTCCCGTGCTGCGACACAAATAGTCTATTGCCCCTAGTGTACAGCAAGCCATCCTGAAACTAAAATCGCCTAGTCTTACCTTGCTGGGCATACTCCATCAAAGCCTTGGCTGTAGGATCATACGCAAGTCCCTTTTTGCTGTGCGGCACCAGTGACCCCTCTGGTTGGCTAATGGTAGCAAGGTTAGCCTTCCTGCTCAGGGCGTCTACCACTAGGTTCGCCCACCCTGGCTTGTACTCCATCTGGAAATCAAATTTCGTAAGAAAATCTTGCCATCTCGTCTGCTTGGGGGATAGCTTCTTTTGCGTCTGGAAATAGTTGGTCGCCATATTGTCTATCCTCACCATAAACCTCGACCCCAACAGGTAATGGCGCCAAGTGCGCAAGCAGTGCACCACTGCAGTCATCTCCTTCTCTTGGATCGTGTACCTACATTCAGTCTCATTCAGCTTCCTACTCTCGAACATAACTGGACGTCCCTCCTGCATCAACACGCCCCCTATGGTAAAGTCTGATGCATCTAATGCACCTTATACAGCTTGGTATGGTCTAGCAAGGCCAAGACTGGCTCCTCGATCATAGCTTGCTTTAACCTGCCAAAGGCTTCCTGGCACCATGCACTCCATTCCCATGCTTTCCTTTTTTTGAGCAAGTCAGTCAATGGCGTGGCTATTGCTGAGTGACCTTTGATGAAGCGCCTGTAGTAGTTAACCAACCCAAGTAACGATCTCAACTTAGTAACCTTGGCTGGCGGTTGCCACTCCAGGATGGCGTGTATCTTGCCTTCATCCATGCATATCCTGCCACCTCCCACTATGTGGCCAAGGAAGGGGATCTCTTGTTGGGTGAAAGAGCACTTCTCCCTCTTGACAAACAGCTTGTGCACCTGCAACACCTCGAACACTTGTCTCAAGTGGTCTACATGCTCTCCCAAAGTCTGGTTGTAGATCACAATGTCATCCAAATAAACCATAACAAACCAATCAAGGAATGACTGAAGTACCTTGTTCATAAGGGTACAGAATGTTGCTGGGGCATTCGTGAGTCCGAAAGGCATCACCAAGAACTCATACGAACCATACCTAGTGACACATGCTGTTTTTGGCTCATCTTCCTCCGTGATCCTGACTTGATAGTAGCCTGACCTCAAATCCAGCTTGGTGAACCACTTTGTGCTCCCAAGTTGATTGAACAAGTTTGCAATGAGTGGGATGGGGTACTTGTTCTTGGTGGTCAGCTTGTTCAAAGCTTGGTAGTCTATGCATAGCTGCAATGACCCATCATGCTTGCGCTGGAATAGAACCGATGCACCATAGGGTACTTTTGATGGTCTGATGAAGCCAGCATCAACTAACTCTTTGAGCTGCTTCCTCAACTCCTCTAACTCTAGTGGAGACATTTAGTAAGGGGCTCTAGCTGGTGGCTTGGCCTTAGACACCAGCTCGATCTTGTGGTCAACCTCCTTCTTAGGTGGTAGCTTGCTAGGCAGCTTTACGGGCATCACATCACTAAAGATCTTCAGCACCTTTAGCACCTCCAAGGGTGACTCGATCTCCTTCTCCCTTGGCTCATCATATTTCAGGGTTGCCAAGAACGTGTCTTCTTTTCTACTTACCACCTTGGCAAATTGGATGGCTGACACCATCCGTGACCTAACACCAGACCCTCTCCTTAATGGCACTAGGCATTGGCACCGTGCATCCAAGATGCAAACACAATCGGTAAAAGGCACAAGGAGGGCGTTAATCCGAACAAGGAAATCCAACCCAATCACAAACTCATAGTCGTCAAGGGGTATTACCTCTATGGTCTCCTTGCCTTTCTAGTCTCCAAGCTGTAACTCCACTCCCCGTGCTACTCCAATGGCTGGAACCTCCTTGGAGTTCATCGTTTTAGTGGTACCAATCTTTTTTTGCACCTTTAGTCTGAGCTTTCGGGCTCCATCACCTAAAATAAAAAGATGTGAGGCACCTGTGTCCACTAGTGCACTCACCTTCTGATCCGTAACCATCAGATCTGTAAATATCAAGCCTTTTGGCTTGCGACTCCCCTTACTCTGGACAGCATTAAGCACCAACGACCCAAGCTTTGCTGCCCCTAACTCTAGCTCCTCGTCAGACTCCTTGTCTACAGTAGCCAGCTTGCCCTTCTGCGAGCAATTGCATGCTATGTGGCTCCCCCACATAGGTAGCATGCTAGTGGCTCACGGTCCGCCTTTGCTTTCTACTTGCCTGCTGGTGGCTCCCTCTCGCCATCTTTGGTTGAATAGTCTCGGTCTCCATCCTTGGACTCCCGGTCACAATCCTTCCCCTTGGACTGCTTCTTTCAATCCCTATTGTCCCTGCCCTTACCCTTGGGCTTGGTAAACTCGAACTTGTTCAGAGGCTTGAACTCTATCAAGGCCTCAGCAGTAGTCATGGCTTTAGCCAAGTCATGAACTCCCCTCTTTTGTAGCTCATGCTTCACCCACGGCTTCAGCCCATCCATGAAAGCAAATAAGGTGTCCCTTTCACCTAGATCCGAGATCTGTAGCATCAATTCAGAGAATTTTTGGACATATTCCCTTATGTCCCCTTGCTAGCTCAGCCTGTGCAACTTTGCCCACGCCTTATCATCGGCATACTCCGGGTAAAATTATTCTCTGAATTCCTTTTGGAACTTTGCCCAGGTTCCAATCTTGGCGCTCCGACGCCTGACATTATCACACTTGTGCCTCCACCATAATAAGGCTACATCAGTGAGATACATAGCAGTGGTGCTTACCTTTATTGCCTCATTTTACATGCCCATCGCCTGGAAGTACTGCTCCATACCCCGAAAGTAGTTGTCTACTTCCTTGGCCGCCCTAGTCCCCTTGAAGTCCTTAGGCTTGGGGACCTCCAATCTGGATTTGGACACTCCGACAAACATGCCATTCCCAATGGCAGTCTTGCAAGCAATGAACTCACTAGTAAGCTCTTCCATCCGCTGGCGCATGGCCTCCATGCCATCGCACAAGGTCAGCACTTTAGCCTCCAAGGCCTTATTCTTCTGGGTGATCACGTCTATGCCTTTGTTGAGAGCAGCTTCCAACTCACTTTGGATCTCCTTCCCCATGGAGTCTAGTGAAGCAATGTGAGTCTCTACTTCCTCAAGCTTCTCCTCCATGTCACCCATGGTCACCTCCAACTTGGCCAGCCTACCGTCCATGGTAGACTAGAATCTCTAGAACTGGCTTTCTTGCCTCTTCCATGCCCATGTTCTTGGGCTTCTGGTTGTTGGCTAGCAATGTCACTTTGGGATGCCATCTCCTCAATCATGATCTAACCTGCACAACACAAACACGTAGAATTGAGCTTACTCTGATACCAACTGTCACAAGCTCTGACCTTAGACTCAGAAACCATGCGGCCTTAGGCTTGGAATCTCCTCCTTTATGCCTAAGTCAGCCTAAAACACAAGCGTACGGGCACTAGAACAATAGGAAGGGTTGATTACGCAAGTTAAAGGGAAACAGGATAAGAAGGTAGAATTCTGGAAATGCTCTTGTATTCACTGAAACAGAAGTGTTTGATGGTGTACAAATGAAGGTGGAGCAGCCCACTATTTATAGTTGAGGCTCCATCTACACTTAATGGCAATATCCCTAGAATAAAGGCTAAAATCAAGGGATTATACAGATTACAATCAATCAGGATGCTAACTCCTAATTTTTTAGGTCAACCAAATCAACCAGGATGCTCCTGCTGATCCTGCCTGCTTCAAAAGCTTCCCTTGCGTGTCCAGCACCTTGGGCCCTTCTAGATGTGGTGCGAGTAGCTTGTATGCTAGGCTTTGGTCTCACGGGCTGGCCTGCAAGTTGGGCGAGCGTTCTGAACTGGTTTGCCAGGCTTTGCACATAGATACCCGCTAGCACGGCTAGTCTGCGAGCCTCAACCTCTGGCTCGCCTGCTGGTGTGCCTGATGTGCCTGGCGCACCTGTCCAGGGTGTGACATGGGCACTTGCCTCGACCGCCATCGACACAAGCTGGGCCCTAGTGCGAGCAGTTGCCTCGACCACCATCTGCATAAGATGGCCCCCGATGCGGGCGGTTGCATCGAGCACCATTGGCGCATGCTGGGCCGTGGTGCGGGCGGTTGCCTCGACCACCATCGGCACATACCGAGTGCTAATCAACCCTTGAAATGAGCGTGCAAGCATCGAACTGACCCTGGGGGAAAGATGCATGAGCCGACCAAGGATCCTGCTGCTGGTCCCCCTCGGTTGTTACCCCAAACGCTGTCGATAGCCTCTGGCCCTTGGTTGGTTGAGGCCGAGAATACACTACATATGCCTAAGTCAACCCATGAAACGAGCGTACGGGCGCTCAGCTGATCGAAGAGCCAGAATGTGCAAGCCAAGGATTGGCCCGATCCCCCTCTACATGCTGCTGCCAATCCGATCTTAGACTGGGAATGAACTCCCTATGCTTAGACTGAGGATGAACTCCGTATACCTAAGTCAACCCACGAAATAAGCATGCGGGTGCTGAGCTGATCGGAGAGGCACAATGCACAAGCCGGGATCAGCTCGGTCCCCCTCTAGGTGCTACCGGTATCACTGCCACAATCTTCGATCCGGTTGGGGCTTAGACATGGAATGAACTCCATATGCCTAAGCCAACCGACGAAATGAGCATGTGGGCACTCAGCCGGCCGGAGAGGCAGAATGCGTAAGCTGGGGATCAGCTCGATCCCCCCTGTATTCTACCGATCCAGCTACTAGTCCTGCTATCACAACCCTCGATTCGGTTCGATCGTAAACTGGGAATGAACTCCATACGCTTAGATTGGGGATGAACTCTGTATGCCTAAGTCAACCAACGAAATGAGCGTGTGGGTGCTGTCGATCCCGCTACGGGTCTTGCTGTCGTAACCCTCGATCCAGTCTGATCTTAGACTAGGAACGCACTACGTATGCCTAAGTCAACCCACAAAACGAGCATGCGGGCACTTAGTCGACCGGAGAGGTGGGATGCGCAAGCCGTGGATCGATCGAGTGGTAGGTGGGTTCATGCACAACTTCATATTTCTGCCATGCCAATGCCATTTTTATGGCTTGTAAATTCTTACAATGGTCCCCTAAGCCTTCATATGAAGTTTCGTGGCAAGATGACCCGTTTTCTATTTTTCACGATTTTCAAAACATTTTACGGTTCAGTATTTTTTAAAATTTTTTTAGAAGGAGTTTTGGCCCCAAATTTGGTAGACGTGATCCTTTTCTTTTTATTAGCACGCACAAACAAATTCAGCTAAAAACTCCAAGTGGAGAAGATTTTGTGACCGTTTGAAAAAAATATCCCCATTTCAGACACTTTAATGGCTACTGAGAGCAAACCTATAAAATCTCAAATGCTCTTTAAGGGGGTGTGAGTTCTCGAGGTTTGATGAGAGGTAGGGGCTAATATAAGGGCCAAGTACCAGCACCCATCGCACATCATGTGTGCACACCCTCGACCCACCTAACGCTAGAACCTTCAATGCTGCCGGTTAGGTTCTTCGACGATGCTCTGACAATGGTGCCCCGGGTGAAAAAAATGTGGCACCAGCACATGCCTGAGCCCAGCATGTGCACCGTGGCTGAAAATCAAACTTCGACCAAGGCCTCGACCATCAATGGCACATGATGGCGCATGGTGATGGTGTCACAGGCTCCGACCTTAGACTCATAAATCGTGCGGCCTTAGGCTTGGAATCTCCTCCTTTATGCCTAAGTCAGCCTAAAACACAAGCGTGCAGGCATTAGAACAATAGGAAGGGCTGATTACACATGTTAAAGAGAAACAGGATAAGAAGGCAGAATTTTGGAAATGCTTTTGTATTCACTAAAACAAAAGTGTTTGATGGTGTACAAATGAGGGTGGAGCAGCCCTCTATTTATAATTGAGGCTCCAACTACACTTAATGGCAATATCCCTAGAATAAAGGCTAAAATCAAGGGATTATACATAATACAATCAATCAGGATGCTAACTCTTGATTTTCAGGGTCAACCAAATCTGCCAGTATGCTCCTGCTAATCCTGCCTGCTTCCAAAAGCTTCCTTTGCATGTCCAGCACCTTGGGCCCTTTAGGATGTGGTGCGGCCAGCTTGTATGCCAGGCCTTGGTCTCACGGGCTGGCTTGCAAGATGGGCGGGCATTTTAAACTCGTTTGCCAGGCTTTGCGCACAGATACCCGCCAGCATGCCTGGTCTGCGGGCCTCAACGTCTGGCTCACCTGTTGGTGCGCTTGATGTGCCTGGCGCGCCCACCCAGGGTGTGACATTCTCCCCCACCTGATTATGCAATGCCCTCATTGTGTCTTCTGCATGGTACTACCTGATTTGGTCCTAAACTACCATAAGTCATCTGTTGGTTCCCAGCTCGCCTCACTATCTGAAAGTCCCTTCCAGTGCACCAATTACTTTTGTCTTGGCTGATAGTTCTTCTGTCTCACCTCCTGATCAGCTACGATGCTGTGGACCTCCTTCTCATATGAGGCCCTTGCTCCTAATGGTGGACGTTTTGACTCTGCCCGTGCTGGCTCTCCCTCATCTTCATGGAACGGCATGAGCATGCTCGCATGGAACACTGGGTGTACCCTCGGCTTGGGTGGCATATCTAGCTTGTAGGCAACCTTGCCTACCCTCTTGACTACTCGAAAATCCCTCATACCTCTGAACTAGGCCTTTGTGCACCCCTCTGTGGCGCACAATGGGATGCAGCTTCACCAACACCAAGTCTCCAACCTGGAACTACACGTTCTGCCTATTCTGGTCTGCCCACTTCTTCGACCTCTTGGCCGCCTTGTGTAGACAAACTCCGACCAAGTCAGTTTGCTCCTGCCATGCCTTACCAAACTTATATGCTACTGGATTCGGCCCTGTATAACCTACAATAATCAAACCAGGTGTTAGTGGTTGTTGCCCTGTCACAACCTCAAATGGGCTCTGGTTCCTTGCCTCGCTCTTTTGTAAGTTGTAAGAAAACTGTGCAATATCTAGTAGCTTTGGCCAGTCCCTTTGTATGGAACTTACATAGTGCCTGAGGTAGACCTCTAATAGTCCATTCACTCGTTCTGTCTACCCATCGGTCTACGGATGCATGCTGGTGGAAAAGTTCAAGTCTGACCCCAATAGCTTGAACAACTCAGTCTAGAACCTGCCCGTGAAACGCTCATCCCGATCACTAACAATGGTCCTCAGCACACCCCAGTACTTAACCATGTTCTTCAGGAACAATTGAGCTGCCTCCTTGGCTGGGCACTCCTTGGTTGCTAGAATGAAGATTCCATAGTTGGAAAACCTGTCCACCACTACCATGATGCTTCTAAACCGTTCTACTTTGGGTAGACCGACTATAAAGTCCAGAGAAACACTCTCCCATGGTCACTCTGGCACTGGCAATGGCTCCAAGAGATCGCCTGGTTTCTTGAGCTCCACCTTGTCCTGTTGGCACACAAGACAAGTCTTCACATAGGCCTCCACATCATCCCTCATGTACGGCCAGTAGTACCGGTCCTCGATTAGTACCAAGGTATGGCTCACTCTAGGGTGTCGAGCCCACCTTGAATCATGGAATTCTTGCAAAACTTCTTGATGAGCTTTTCGTGCTGTGGCATAAATAGTCTACTGCCCCTGGTGTACAGCAACCTATCCTGCAACCAAAACCACCTAGTCTTACCTTGCTGGGCGTACTCCATCAAAGCCTTGGCTGTAGGATCATGCGTAAGTCCCTCTTTGATGTGTGGCACCAGTGACCCCTCTGGTTGGCTAATGGCAGCAAGGTTAGCCTTTCTGCTCAGGGCATCTGCCACTAGGTTCACCCATCCTGGCTTGTACTCCATCTGGAAAACAAATTCTGCAAGAAAATCTTGCCATCTCGCCTGCTTGGGAGACAGTTTCTTCTGTGTCTAGAAGTAGCTGGTCGCCACATTAACCGTCCTCACCACGAACCTCGACCCCAATAGGTAATGGGGCCAAATGCACAAGTAGTGCACCACTGCGTCATCTCCTTCTTTTGGACCGTGTACTTACGCTCAGCCTCGTTCAGCTTCCTGCTCTCGAATGCGACTGGACGTCCCTCTTACATCAACACATCCCCTATGACAAAGTCTGATGCATCCGTATGCACCTCATACGGCTTGGCATGGTTTGGCAAGGCCAAGACTGGCTCCTCGGTCACAGCCCGCTTCAACCTGTCAAAGGCTTCCTGGCACCCTGCGCTCCACTCCTATGCTCTCCCTTTCTTGAGCAAGTTAGTCAATGGCGTGGCTATTGCTGAGTGACGTTTGATGAAGCGCCTGTAGTAGTTAACCAGCCCAACGAACGATCTCAACTCAGTGACCTTGGTTGGCGGTTGCCACTCCAGGATGGCATGTATCTTGCCTTCATCCATGCATATCCTGCCATCTCCCATTATGTGGCCAAGGAAGGGGATCTCCTATTGGGCGAATGAGCACTTCTCCCTCTTGACAAATAGCTTGTGCGCCCGTAACACCTCGAACACCTATCTCAAGTGGTCTACATGCTCTCCCAAAGTCTGGCTATAGATCACAATGTCATCCAAATAAACCGCAACAAACCTATCAAAGAATGACTGAAGTACCTTGTTCATAAGGGTGCAGAATGTTACGGGGCATTCGTGAGTCCGAAAGGCATCACCAAGAACTCATGTGAACCATACCGAGTGACACATGCTATCTTTGCTCATCTCCCTTCGCGATCCTAACTTGGTAGTAGCCCGACCTCAAATCCAGCTTGATGAACCACCTTGCACTCCCAAGTTGATCGAACAAGTCTACAATGAGTGGGATGGGGTACTTGTTCTTGATGGTCAGCTTGTTCAAAGCCCGATAGCCTATGCACAGCCGCAACGACCCATCATGCTTACGCTGGAATAGAACCGGTGGACCATTGGGTGTTTTCGATGGCCTAATGAAGCCAATATCAACTAACTCTTTGAGCTGCTTCCTCAACTCCTCCAACTCTGGTGGAGACATTCGATAAGGGGCTCTGGCTGGTGGCTTGGCCTCGGACACCAGCTCGATCTTGTGGTCCACCTCTCTCTTAGGTGGTAGCTTGCTAGGCAGCTTTGCGGGCATCACATCACTAAAGGTCTTCAGTACCTTTAGCACCTCCAAGGATAACTTGGTCTCTTTTTCTCTTGGCTCATCATATTTCAGGGCTACCAAGAAGGTGTCTTCTTGTCTGCTTACCGCCTTGGCAAATTGGATGGTTGACACCACCTGCGACCCAACTCCGACCCTCTCCTCAATGGCACTAGGCATTGGCACCGTGCATCCAAGATGCAAACACAATCAGCGAAAGGCATAAGGAGGGCATTAATCCGAAAAAGGAAATCCAACCCAATCACAAACTCATAGTCGTCAAGGGGTATTACCTCAATGGTCTCCTTGCCTTTTCAGTCTCCGAGCTGCAACTCCACTCCCCGTGCTACTCCAATGGCTGGAACTTCCTTGGAGTTCATCATTTTAATGGTACCAGTCCCTTTCTGCACCTTTAGTCTGAGCTTTTGGGCTCTATCACCTGAAATAAAAAGATGTGAGGCACCTATGTCCACCAGTGCACTCACCTTCTGACCCATAACCATCAAATCTGTAAACATCAAGCCCTTTGGCTGGCGACTACCCTTACTCTGGACAACATTGAGCACCAACGACCCAAGCTTTGTTGCCCCTGACTCTGGCTCCTCGTCAGACTCCTTGTCTATAGCAGCCAACTTGCCCTTCTGCGGGCAATTGTGTGTTATGTGGCTCCCTCCACATAGGTAGCATGTTAGTGGCTCTCGATCCCCCTTTGCTTTCCACTTGCCTGCTGGTGGCTTCTTCTCACCATCTTTGGTTGAACGATCTCGATCTCCATCCTTGGACTCTCGATCACGGTCCTTCCCTTTAGACTGCTTCTTCTGGTCCCTATCATCCCTGCCCTTCCCCTTGGGCTTGAAAGACTCGAACTTGTTCAGAGGCTTGAACTCTATCAAGGCCTCGACAGTAGTCATGGCTTTAGCCAAGTCATGAACTCCCCTCCTTTGTAGCTCATGCATCACCCACAGCTTCAGCCCATCCATGAAAGCAAATAAGGCATCCTTTTTGCCTAGATTCGAGATCTGTAGCATCAGTTCAGAGAATTTTTGGACATACTCCCTTGTCTCCTTGCTGGCTAAGCCAGCGTAATTTTGCTTATGCCTCATCATCGACATACTTCGGGTAAAATTATTCTCTGAAATCCTTTTGGAACTCTGCCCAGGTTTCAATCTTTGCACTCCCACACCTAACATCATCACACCTGCGCCTCCACCACAATAAGGCTACATCAGTGAGATACATAGCAGCGGTGCTTACCTTTATCGCCTCATCTTGCATGCCCATGGCCTGGAAGTACTGCTCCATACCCCAAAGGTAGTTGTCTACTTCCTTGGCCACCCTAGTCCCCTTGAACTCCTTAGGCTTAGTCCCAATGGCAGTCTTACAAGCAACAAACTCAGTGGTAAGCTCTTCCATCCACTGGCGCATGGCCTCCATGCCATCGCGCAAGGTCAGCACTTCAGCCTCTAAGGCCTTATTCTTCTGGTGATCACGTCCATGCCTTTATTGAGAGTAGCTTCCAACTCACTTTGGATCTTTTCCCTCATAGAGTCTAGTGATGTAATGTAAGTCTCTACTTCCTTAAGCTTCTCCCCCATGTCACCTATGGTCACCCATGGTCACCTCCATCTTGGCCAGCCTACCGTCCATGGTAGACCAGAATCTCTAGAACTGGCTTTCTTGCCTCTTCCACGCCCATGTTCTTGGGCCTCTGGTTGTTGGCTAGCAATGTCACTTTGGGATGCCATCTCCTCAATCATGATCTAACCTACACAACACAAACACGTAGAATCGAGCTTGCTCTGATACCAACTGTCACGAGCTCTGACCTTAGGCTCAGAAACCGTGCGGCCTTAGGCTTGAAATCTCCTCCTTTATGCCTAAGTTAGCCTAAAACACAAGCGTGCGGGAACTAGAACAATAGAAAGGGCTGATTACGCAAGTTAAAGAGAAACAGGATAAGAAGGCAGAATTCTAGAAATGCTCTTGTATTCACTGAAACAGAAGTGTTTGATGGTGTACAAATGAGGGTGGAGCAGCCCTCTATTTATAGTTGAGGCTCCAGCTACACTTAATGGCAATATCCCTAGAATAAAGACTAAAATCAAGGGATTATACAGATTACAATCAATCAGGATGCTAACTCCTGATTTTTAGGGTCAACCAAATCTGCCAGGATGCTCCTGCTGATCCTACCTGTTTCTAAAAGGTTCCCTTGCGTGTCTAGCACCATGGGCCCTTTTAGATGTGTTGCGGGCAGCTTGTATGCCAGGCCTTGGTCTCACGGGCTGGCCTGCAAGTTGGGTGGGCGTTCTGAACTCGTTTGCTAGGCTTTACGCACAGATACCTACCAGCATGCCTGGTCTACGGGCCTCAACCTCTGGCTCGCCTGCTGGTGCGCCTGATGTGCCTGGCGCACCCGTCCAAGGCATGACAATGGCACATGCATCAACCACCATTGGCACAGGCTACCCTTTGGTATGGGCACTTGCCTCGACCGCCATCAGCACAAGCTGGGCCCTGGTGCAGGTGGTTGCCTCGACCACCATCGGCACAAGATGGCCCCTGGTGCGGGTGGTTGCATCGAACACCATCAGCACATGCTGGGCCATGGTGCAGGCGGTTGCCTCAACCATCATCGGCACATATCGAGCCCTAGTCGACCCCCGAAATGAGTGTGCGGGCACCGAAACGATCGCTGGGTGCGAGATGCACGAGCCGAACAAGGATCCCGCTACTGGTCCCCCTCGGTTGTTGCCCCAAACACTGTCGATAGCCTCTGGCCTTTGGTTTGTCGAGATCACGAATGCATTACGTATGCCTAAGTCAACCCATGAAATAAGCGTACGGGCGCTCAGCCGATAGAAGAGCCAGAATATGCAAGTTAAAGATCGACCCGGTCCCCCTCTGCGTGCTGTCGATCTCGTTGTGGGTCCCTTGGTCTGATTGGTGCTTAGATTGGGAATGAACTCTGTATGAGTAAGTCAACCCACGAAACGAGCGTGCGGGCGCTCAGCTGATCAGAGAGACAGGATGCACAAGCCGAGGATCAACCTGGTCCCCTTCTTCGTGCTGCTGTCAGTCTGATCTTAGACTAGGAATGAACTCTATATGCTTAGACTGGGAATGAACTCTGTATGCCTAAGTCAACCCATGAAATTAGCGTGCGGATGTTGAGCCGGTCAGAGAGGCATAATACGCAAGCCGGGATCAGCTAGATCCTCTTCTACATACTGTCGGTCCCGCTACCACAACCCTCGGTCCGGTTGGGGCTTAAACATGGAATGAACTCCGTATGCCTAAGCCAACCCATGAAACGAGCGTACGAGCGCTCAGCTGGCCGGAGAGGCAGAATGCGCAAGTCGGGGACTTGCCTTTGGTACGGGCACTTGCCCTTTGGTACGGGCAGTATGGGCACTTGCCTCGACCGCTATCGATAGAAGTTGGGCCCTGGTACGGGTGGTTGCCTCGACCACCATCAGCACAAGATGGCCCCTGGTGCGGGCGGTTGCGTCCAACACCATCGACACAAGCTGGGTCGTGGTGCTGGCCGTTGCCTTGACCACCATCGGCACATGTTGAGCCTCGATCGACCCTCGAAATGAGCATGCGAGCATCGAACCGATCGTTGGGGGCAGGATGCACGAGCCGACCGAGGATCTCACTGCTGGTCCCCTCGGTTGTTGCCCCAAATGCCGTCGATTGCCTCTGGCCCTTGGTTGGTCGAGACTGGGAATGCACTACGTATGCCTAAGTCAACCCATGAAACGAGCGTGCGCACACTCAGTCGGTCGAAGACGCATAATGCGCAAGCCGGGGATCGGCCTGATCCCCCTCTACGTGCTATCGGTCTCGCTACCACAACCTTCGATCCGGCTGGGGCTTAGAAATGGAATGAACTCCGTATGCCTAAGCCAACCCATGAAATGAGCATGCGGGCGCTCAGCCTGCCGGAGAGGCAGAATGTGTAAGCCAGGGATCAGCCCGGTCCCCCCCGCGTGCTACCGATCCTGCTACTGGTAGACGTGGTCCTTGTATTTTTGTTGGCATGCTCAAACAAATTCAGCTAAAAACTCTAAATGGAGAAAATTGTGACCGTTTGAAAAAAATGTCCCCATTTCAGACACTTTAATGGCTATTGGGAGCAAACATATAAAATCTCAAATGCTTTTTAAGGGGGTGTGAGTTCTCGAGGCTTGATGAGGGATAGAAGGCCAATATAAGGGCCAAGTACCAGCACCCATCGCACATCATGTGCTCACACCCCGCGGCCCCCCCAATCGCCAGAACCCCCAATGCCGTCGGTTAGGTTCTCTGTCGATGCTCTGGTGATGGTGCCCCGGGCGAAAAAAATGTGGCACCAGCACATGCCTGAGCCCAGCATGTGCACCGTGGCTCAAAATCAAACTTCGACCAAGGCCTTAACCATCAATGTCCCATGATGGCACATGGTGATGGCACATACATCGACCATCATCAGCACAGGCTACCTTTTGGTACGGGCACTTGCCTCGACCGCCATCGGCACAAGCTAGGCCCTGGTGCGAACGGTTGCATCGACCACCATCGGCACAAGATGGCCCCTGGTGTGGGCGGTTGCATCGAACACCATCGGTACATGTTGGGCCGTGGTGCGGGCGGTTGCCTCGACCACCATCGGCACATGTTGAGCCCCGGTCCGCCCTCGAAACGAGCGTGTGAGCATCAAACCGACCGTTGGGGGTGGGATTCGTGAGCCGACCAAGGATCCCGCTATTGGTCGCCCTCGGTTGTTACCCCAAACGCCTTCGATAGCCTCTGGCCCTTGGTTGGTCGAGATCGAGAATGCACTATGTATGCCTAAGTCAACCTATGAAACGAGTGTACGGGCGCTCAGTTTACCAGAGAGCCAGAATACGGAAGCTGAGGATCGGCTCGGTCCCCGCCTGTGTGCTGTCGATCTCGCTGCGGGCCTCTCGGTCTAGTTAGGGCTTAGACCAGAAATGAACTCCGTATGCCTAAGTCAACCCACAAAACGAGCGTACGAGCGCTCAGCTGACCGGAGAGGTAGGATGCACAAGCCGAGGATCGACTCGGTCCCCCTCTGCGTGCTGCTACGGATCCCGCTACTGGTCCAATCTTAGACTGGGAATGAGCTCCATATACTTAGACTGGGAATCAACTCTGTATGCCTATGTGAAACCACGAAACAAGTGTGCGGGCGTTGAGCCGACCGGAGAGGCATAATGCGCAAGCTGGGGATCGGCTCGTTCCCCCTCTATGTACTACCGATCCCGTTGCCACAACCTTCGATCTGGCTGGGGCTTAGACATGGAATGAACTTCGTATGCCTAAGCCAACCCAAGAAACAAGTGTGTGGGTGCTCAACCGATCGGAGAGGCAGAATACGCAAGCAGGGGATTGACCCAGTCCCTCCTGCATACTACCGATCCTATTGCTGGTCCGACTGCCGTAACCCTCGATTCAGTTCGATCATAGATTGGGAATGAACTCGTATGCTTAGACTGGGGATGAACTCCGTATGCCTAAGTAAACCCACGAAATGATCGTACGAGCGCACAGCCGGCCAGAGAGGGAGGATGTGCAAGCCGAGGATCCACTCGGTCCCCTCTGCGTGCTGCCTATCCTGCTGCGGGTCCTACTGTCGCAACCCTCGGTCCGATATGATCTTAGACTAGGAGCGCACTACGTATGCCTAAGTCCACCCACGAAACGAGCGTGCGGGCACTTAGCCGACCGGAGAGGTAGGATGCGCAAGCCGTGGATCGATCGAGTGGTAGGTGGGTTCAGGCACATCTTCATATTTCTGCCATGCCAATGCCATTTTTATGGCTTGTAAATTCATATGATGGTCCCCTAAGCCTTCATGTGAAGTTTCGTGGCAAGACGTCCCGTTTTCTATTTTTCACGATTTTTGAAACTTTTTACGGTTTGGGATTTTTTAAAATTTTTTTAGAAGGAGTTTTGGCCCTAAATTTGGTAGACATGATCCTTGTATTTTTGTTAGCACACACAAACAAATTCATCTAAAAACTCAAAATGGAAAAATTTTGTGACCGTTTGAAAAAAATGTCCCAATTTCAGACACTTTAATGGCTACTGGGAGCAAACCTATAAAATCTCAAATGCTCTTTAAGGGGGTGTGAGTTCTCAAGGTTTGATGAGGGATAGGGGGCCAATATAGGTGCCAAGTACCAGCACCCATCGCACATCATGTGCGCACACCCCTGGCCCCCCAATCACCAGAATCCCCAATACCGTCAGTTAGGTTCTCTGGTGATGCTCCGGTGATGGTGCCCCGGGTGAAAACAATGTGGCACCACCACATGCCTGAGCCCAGCATGTGCACCGTGGCTCAAAATCAAACTTCGACCGAGGTCGTGACCATCAATGGCACATGATGATGCATGGTGATGGCACATGCATCGACCATCATCGGCACAGGCTGGCCTTTGGTACGGGCACTTGCCTCGACCGCCATCGGCACAAGCTGGGCCCTAGTGCGGGCGGTTGCCTCAACCACCATCGGCACAAGATGGTCCCTGGTGCAAGTGACTGCAT
The DNA here is from genome assembly GCF_002303985.1 of Durio zibethinus. The sequence continues at coordinate 2,668,015 of NW_019167971.1, read as the reverse complement.
CGAACACCATCGGCACATGCTGGGCCGTGGTGTGGGTGGTTGCCTCGACCACCATCTGCACATGCCAAGCTCCGATCACCCCTGAAACGAGCGTGCAAGCATCGAACCGACCGCTGGGGGGGATGCACAAGCCGACCAAGGATCCCACTACTGGTCCCCCTCGGTTGTTGCCCCAAACACCATCGATAGCCTTTGGCCCTTGGTTGGTTGAGATCGAGAATCCACTACGTATGCCTAAGTCAACCCATGAAACGAGCGTACGGGCGCTCAGTCGGTCGAAGAGCTAGAAAGCGCAAGCTGAGGATTGACCCGATCTGCCTCTACGTGCTGCTGATCCCGTTGCGAGTCCCTCGGTCCAGTTGGGACTTAGATCGAGAATAAACTCTGTATGCCTAAGTCAACCTATGAAACGAGCGTACGGACGCTCAGCCGGCCAGAGAGGCAGGATACGCAAGCTGAGGATCAGTCAGTCCCCCTCTACGTACTATTGTCGGCTCGATCTTAGACTGGTAATGAACTCCATATGCTTACACTGGGAATGAACACTGTATACCTAAGTCAACCCACGAAATTAGCGTGCGAGCATTGAGCCGACCGGAGAGGCATAATGCTCAAACCGGGGATCGACCTGATCCCCTTCTACGTACAGTCAGTCCCGCTGCCACAACCCTTGGTCCGGTTAGGGCTTAGACATGGAATGAACTTCGTAGGCCTAAGCTAACCCATGAAACGAGCATGCGGGCACTCAGCTAGCTAGAGAGGCAGAATGCGCAAGTCGACGATCGACCCGGTCCCCCCTACGTGCTGTCGATCCTGCTGCTGGTCCTGTAATCATAACCTTTGGTCCGGTCTGATCTTAGACTGGGAATGAACTACGTATGCTTAGACTGGGGATGAACTCCGTATGCCTAAGTCAACCCATGAAACCAACGTACGGGCACTCAACCGGCAAGAGAGGTAGGATGGGCAAGCCGGGGATCGACCCAGTCCCCTCTGCGTGCTGCCGATCTCACTGCGGGTCTTACTATCGCAACCCTCGATCCGGTCTGATCTTAGGTTGGGAGTGCACTACGTATGCCTAAGTCAACCCACGAAACGAGCGTGCGGGAGTTTAGCCGGTCGGAGAGACGGGATGCGCAAGCCATGGATACTGTTGGTCCCCCTCGATTGTTACCCCAAACGTCATCAATAGCCTCTGGCCCTTGGTTGGTCGAGACCGAGAATGCACTACGTATGCCTAAGTCAACCCATGAAATGAGCGTACGGGCGCTCAGCCGACCTGAGAGCCAAAATACACAAGCTGAAGATCGGCCCGGTCTCCCTCTGCGTGCTGCCGATGACGCTACAGGTTCCTCGGTTCGGTTAGGGCTTAGACCAGGAATGAACTTCATATGCCTAAGTCAACCCATGAAATGAATGTGTGGGCGCTCAGCCGATCGGAGAGGCAGGATGCGCAAGTCGAAGATCAGCCCGATCCCCCTCTGCGTGCTGCTATCGATCCCGCTGTCGGTCCAATCTTAGACTGGGAATGAACTCCGTATGCTTAGACTAGGAATGAACTCCGTATGCCTAAGTCAACCCATGAAACAAGCATACGGGCACTGAGCTGGCCGAAGAGGCATAATGCACAAGTCGGGGATCGACCCGATCCCCTCTGCATGCTGTCGGTCCCGCTGCCACAACCCTCGGTCCGGCTGGGGCTTAGACATGGAATGAACTCTGTATGCCTAAGCCAACCCACGAAACGAGCGTGTGGGCGCTCAACCGGCCGGAGAGGTAAAATGCGCAAGCTGGGGATCGACCCGATCCCCCTCTGCATACTATCGATCTTGCTACTGGTCCTGCTGCCACAACCTTCGATCTGGTCTAATCTTAGACTGGGAATGAACTCCGTATGCTTAGACTGGGGATGAACTCCGTATGCCTAAGTCAACCCATAAAACACGGGCGTTCAGTCGGCCAGAGAGGCAGGATGTGCAAGCCGAGGATCGACCCGGTTCCCCTCTGCGTGCTACTACCGATCCTGCTGCCAGTCTGATCTTAGACTGGGAATGAACTCCATATGCCTAAGTCAACCCACGAAACGAGTATGCGGGCGCTGAGCCAACCGTAGAGGCATAATGCCCAAGCCGGGTGTCACGGACTAAGCTTTCTCTCAACAAGCAATAGACCATACGGCACTTGAATGGGTGCTCTCAACCAAGTCAGCCTTCAATAGATCAATATCTAAACAAATAACCATAAGCCATGGTTAGTCCCCAGCATTCACAATAATACACAATATATCGAGATCAATCTCAAGCACACACACAAGAAGGCATATTCGCAACGAGAAAAAAAAAAACACATCGAGGCAACAATTGGGACATTCAAACGGGATGAGCTTTATTATAATCAAGAATCATACATTAGGACCTCCCACCATCACCAAGGCCTAGGGGGCAGCCCATGGTGGGTGGCCTAGGCTCGCATAGCAACTGGTGAGACAGCCCAACACTACGCTACCGGCTCACCCCTCCTAAAGAGCCTTAGAGATTTTAGAGCTATGCTACCAGTAACCATTACAATGTTTGAAATGGGGACACTTTTCCTAGCACAAAGGATCTACCCGGCCATGGCCCTATACATGGGTGGCTCATGGTAACCTAAGTCCCGGTCATGGCCCTATAGAAGGTTGGTTCATGACATCCTCCCCCACCTATTCTATCGACGTCTTCATCGACTTGCTGGCTTGAAATTCTTCGATCTTCCTTTGAAATCTCTAGAGGTTGTGTTCTTTCTCCTAGCTGGTTTCTTCTAGTCCTAATCCCTCCCACTTCACTAAGTACTCCTAAACTAGTCTTCAAGATATCTTGGTTTCCCTGTCAGCTAAGATCTCTTCGACTTGACGCTCTAAGGGTGGCTTCATGGTGATGGCGACTCTGGTTGGCTCCCTTCGGCTAGCATCTGTAGGATCTACATGGAAGGGTTTCAGGTTGCTCACATGAAATACTGGGTGCACCTTTATCCACTTTGGTGGGTTGATTTTGTAAGAAGCATTCCTCACCTTGGAAAAGACCTTACTGGACCTTCATATTTGCACACCAGTCTACGATCTCTCTTTCTCAAGAACCTGGTTTGTTCAGGAACTAGTCGGATAAGAACCAAATCACCAACTTGAAATTGTTGAGCCCTACGACCCTTGTCTGTCTATTTCTTCATCCATTTTGATGCTTTCTCAAGGTAGGCTTGTGCAATCTCTGTGTTTTGTTTCCACTCCTTACTGAAATTGAAGGCTCTTGGATTTTTTCCTCCATATTATTCCAAAGAAGTGTAGGGTAGCCTTGGTAATTGTCTGGTGACCACCTCAACTGGGCTCTTATTGGTGGAAGAGCTTTTGTTGGAATTAAAATAGAGTTGAGCCATGTCTAATAATGAAGGCCAGTATTTCTGATTGGCTTGAACAAAGTGCCTCAAGTATTCCTCTAACAACCCATTGAACCATTTCGTTTGACCATCGGTTTGAGGGTGATAGCTTAAGGAGATGTTAAGTTGGGACCCCAATATCTTGAAAAGTTCTTTCCAAAAGGACCTCGTGAATCTTGGATCTCGATCGCTGACAATATTTTGAGGGAGGCCCTAGTATTTGACCACATGTTTGAACAATAGTCGAGCTGTGTCTTTCACTGTGCAATACTTGTGAGCGAGAATGAATGTGGCGTACTTAGAGAACCGGTCAATCACCACCAAAATAGCTCCAAGGTCACCAACCTTGGGTAGGCTCGAAATGAAATTGAGAGAGATGCTTTCCCATGATTTGGTGGGTACTGGTAGTGGTTCAAGCATGCCTGTAGGTTTTCTTCTTTCAACCTTGCCTTATTGGCAAATGAGGCAAGTCTTCGTGTAGTCCATCACATCTTGTTGCATGTGAGGCCAATAGTATCCCTGTTTCAATAACGCCAAAGTGCGTTGCCAGCCCGGGTGTCCTGCCCATGGTGTGTCATGACATTCCCTCATCAGCATCTGTCTTAGACCTTCTGCTCTTGGCACAAACACTCGAGGCCCTTGGTCCATAAGACCCTATTTTCTTGCCAGAAGTACTTGGACTTCCCTTCTTCTACTAGCTTCAGGATGGCACAAGCTTGCGGGTCCTTCCCTAAGTGATCTCTAATCAACTTGTGAATGCCTGTAGTGGCTCTGCTAGCCGCCATTAGGGCAATTCTTCTAAGGGTCACTAAATCTGCTCGCTTGCTTAATGCATCGACCACTTGATTGGTCTTTCCAATGGTGTGCTCAAAACACAAGTCGAACTCTGCTAAAAATTCTTGCCACCTAGCTTATTTTGTCGTAAGCCTTGGTTGGGTGAAAAAATGGCTAACGGCCGCATTGTCTGTCTTCACGACAAAGTGTGAACCCAGCAAGTAATGTCACCAAGCCCTCAACCAGTAAACCACTGCCAAGAGTTCTTTTTTCTGGGCCGTATATTTCCTTTTAGCTTCACTTAGCTTCCCTACTTTCAAATGCTACCGGGTGATGTTGTTGCAAAAGCACTCCTCCAATAGCAAAATCAAATGCATCCATCTGGACTTTGAAAGGCTTTTCAATATCAAAAAGAGCTAAGATGGGATCCTTCATAATAGCATCCTTCAATCCCTCGAAGGCCTCTTGGCACTCACTCGTCCAACACCATTTATGCTCCTTCTTCAATAGCACCGTGAGGGCCGTGGTCTTACGAGAGTACCCTTCCACAAACCCTTCTATAATAGTTGGCTAGTCCCAAAAATGAGCGGAGCTCACTAACGTTCTTCGGTGTTGTCCACTCGTTGATGGCCCTAACCTTTTCCATGTCCATTCGAATGTGGCCACGTTCGACAATGTGATCGAGAAAATAGATTTAGATCTGAGCAAATGCACACTTCTCCCTTTTTACGTATAACTGGTGGTCCTGTAATCTTTGAAGTACCCGGCACAGGTGTTCTTGATGTTCTTCCAAGGTAGAGCTATATACCACTATATCGTCTTAATAGATGACTACAAATTTGTCTAGGTAGTCATGGAACACCTGATTCATCAATGTACAAAATGTGACAGGAGCATTGGTCAGTCCAAAGGGCATAACAAGAAATTCAAATGCACCATACCGTGTTACACAAGTGGTCTTTGGCTCATCTCCCTCAATGATTCTGACCTGATGGTAGCCAGATCTCAGGTCTAATTTGGAGAAGTACTTAGCCTGACTCAGTTGATCAAACAAGTCCACTATGAGGGGGATGGGATATTTGTTTCTTACGGTGACTTTGTTCAGGGCCCTGTAGTCAACACATAATCGCAAACTTCCATCATGCTTCTTTTGAAATAGCACTGGCACTCCGAAAAGAGCCTTTGATGGTCTGATGAACCCGGCTTATAGTAGCTCATCTAACTATTTTCTTAGTTTAGCCAACTTTGGTGGGGCCATGCGGTAAGGAGCTCTAACAGGGGGTTTCGCTCTTGGGAGGAGCTCAATTTCATGGTTCATTGCTCATCGAGGGGGTAGAACCTTAGGCAACATCTCTGGCATCACCTCTTTGAATTCTTCCAACACTTTTTCCATACCATTAGGTATTGGTTCTACTTCTGACCCTTTTTTGTAGATTGGCACAGCCACAAAGGAGAGTTCCCTTCTCTTTACCCCTTTCTTGAATTGCAAAGCTGAAATCATTTTCTTCCCACTCTTTGGTAAGATGTTGGCTGGCACCACACATAGGTGTTCCCCTAAGAACAATAAGCAGCTAGCGACGGGGATAGGGATGACCTGAGCCAACATCATGAAGTTCGATCCGAGAACAACATCAAAGTCATCCATGGGGGAACTGTAAAGTCTATCTTCCCTTCCCATGGCCCTAATCGGGTTGTCAAACTCTTGGAGCTTCCACTGATCGTAAAGGCTGGCGAATTGATCGCCTTCATTCATCCACAGTCTTTACTAATCTGAAGACCACACCTTTTTGCTTCTTCTGGTGTGATGAAAGTGTCGGTTGCACCCGTATCCACCATGGCCTTGATGGCTTTCTCATTAATCGTCAAGTTCACATACATCAAGCCTCTACTCTGTTATTTCTTTATAGTGTTCAATTGGGTGCGGAGGGCATTGAGGAACCTTATTGAACCCATCCTAGCTAGCTCCTCTTCAACTTCTTCAATGCTCTCTGGCGCTTTTGTGAACTCTTGAGATAAGGTCGTTAAGGCATTAAGGGCTCCCCTGTGCGGGCATTTAGCCACCCGATGCGGCCCCTTGCAAAGAAAGCAAGCTAGCGGTTGCCTAGGCTTGAAAATCCCTACGTTGCTTGTCTTGGGTTGGGTGCTATCTCGACCAAAGGACCTCCTGTCTGATCCCCCACTGAAGGGCCAGTCCAACCTAGTCATCTTTCCCTCACTCCCAAAGTTGAAGCTACTGCTAGCTGATGGAAGATTTTTTCATTTTGAGGAGCCATCATTGTAATCATAGAGACGTTCAGTTGCAGCCATGGTCATGGCCACATCTTGCACTTTCTGTCTTTGTAGTTCTATCCTCGCCCAAGGCTTGAAGCCCTCAAGAAAATAGAACATCTTGTCCTTTTCAGACATGTCATGAATATCCAACATTAGGGTAGAAAAGCTCCTTACAACCTCTCGCACCATTCCTGTTTGCACCAATTCTCGAAGTCTCCTTCAAGCCATATACTCCACATTCTCAGGGAAAAATTGGTTTTTCAATTCTCGCTTCAGATCCATCCAAGTCTTAATCGGGCACTCGTCATCGACAAACTTGGAGCGCCACCACAACCTGGCATCCCCTGCGAGGTACATCGATGACATTGTTACCTTGTCTTCCTCTGAATCCGTGTGTACAGCTCGAAAGTACTGCTCTATGTCAAACAAGAAATTTTCAAGTTCCTTAGCATCCCTTGCCCCTTCATAGCATCGAGGCTCTGGCACCTTGGGCCTTTTTCCCCTTTCTATTGAGCTCGAACTCGATCTGGCCATAGCCATTTGTAGGATGCTCACTTGTGCTCTGAGCTCCTCAAACTCCTTTTGGAGAATGTTCAAGGCATCTCTAGCCTCTTCGCTCACGTTGTGGAGAGTATTGGACAACTCTCACTGGGTTGTCTTGATCTCCCTCACTCGATCTTTGGTCGCCATATGAGTTTTCATTGCGGCCACCGCGGCCTCAAGTTCCTCAATTCTCTATTGATGATTGGGTCCACCATTTGTGGGTTGCCTTGATCACCATCGACACATGCTGGGCCTTGATAAGAGCGATTACCTCGACCACCATCAGCACAAGATGGCCACCATCGCCACAAGATGGCCCTTGGTGTGGGCGGTTGCATCGAACACCATCGGCACATGCTGGGCCATGGTGCGGGCGGTGCCTCGACCACCATCGGCTCATGTCGAGCCTCGATTGGCCCCCAAAACGAGTGTGCGAGCACCAAACCGACCACTGGGGGTAGGATGCACGAGTCAACCAAGGATCCCGCTGCTGGTCCCCCTTGGTTGTTGCCCAAACACCATCGATAGCCTCTATCCCTTGGTTGGTGGAGATCAAGAATGCACTACGTATGCCTAAGGCAACCCATGAAATGAGCGTGCGAGCCCTCAACTACCGGAGAGCCAGAATACGTAAGCCGAGGATCGACCCAATCCCCCTTTACGTGCTATCGATCCCGTTACGGGGTCTTTCGGTCTGGCTGGGGCTTAGACCGAGAATGAACTCCATATGCCTAAGTCAACCCATGAAACGAGCGTGCGGGCACTCAGCCAACTGGAGAAGCTGGATGCGCAAGCTGAAGATTGGCCCGATCCCCCTCTGTGTGCTGCTGCCGATCCGATCTTAGTTTGGGAATGAACTCCGTATGCCTAAGTCAACCCACGAAACGAGCGTACGGGCATTGACCCAACTAGAGAGGCATAATGCGCAAGCAGGGCATTGGCTCGATCCCCCTCTGCGTGCTGCCGGTCCCGCTACTGTAACCCTTGGTTCGGCTGGGGCTTAGACATGGAATGAACTCCGTATGCCTAAGCCAACCCATAAAATGAACGTGCGGGTGCTCAGCCGATCGGAGAGGCAGAATGCACAAGCCGAGGATCGATTCGATCCCCCCTCGCATGCTGTCGATCCTGTTGTTGGTATTGCTGCCGCAACCCTCGGTTGGATCAGATCTTAGATTAGGAATGAACTTCGTATGCTTAGACTGGGGATGAACTCCGTATGCCTAAGTCAACCCATGAAATGAGTGTGCGGGTGCTCAGCCGACTAGAGAGGTATGATGCATAAGCTGGGGATCGACCTGGTCCTCTCTGCGTGCTGCCGATCCTGGTGTAAGTCTTGCTACCGCAACCCTCGATCCGGTTTGATCTTAGACTAGGAGTGCACTGCGTATGCCTAAGTCAACCCACGAAACAAGCGTGCGGGCACTTAGTCGGCCGAAAAGGCGGGATGCGCAAGCCGTGGATCGATCGAGTGATAGGTGGGTTCAGCCACATCTTCATATTTCTGCTGTGCCAATGCCATTTTATGGCTTCTAAATTCATACAATGGTCCCCTAAGCCTTTATGTGAAGTTTCGTGGCAAGATGACCCGTTTTCTATTTCTCATGATTTTTGAAACTTTTTGCGGTTCAGGATTTTCTAAAATTTTTTTAGAAGGAGTTTTGGCCCCAAATTTGGCAAACGTGATCCTTGTATTTTTGTTGGCACGCACAAACAAATTCAACTAAAAACTCGAAGTGGAGAAGATTTTGTGACCGTTTGAAAAAAATGTCCCAATTTCAGACACTTTAATGGCTACTAGGAGCAAACCTATAAAATCTCAAATGCTCTTTAAGGGGGTGTGAGTTCTCAAGGTTTGATGAGGGATAGGGGACCAATATAAGGGCCAAGTACCGGCACCCATCGCACATCATGTGTGCACACCCCCCGGCCCCCCAATCGTCAGAACCCCCAATGCCGCCAGTTAGGTTCTCCAGTGATGCTCCAACGATGGTGCCCCGAGCGAAAAAAATGTGGCACCAGCACATGCCTGAGCCCAGCATGTGCGCCGTGGCTCAAAATTGAACTTCGGCCAAGGCCTCGACCATCAATGGCATATGATGGTGCATGGTGATGGCACATGATCGACCATCATCGGTACAGGCTGGCCTTTTGTATGGGCACTTGCCTCGACCACCATTGGCATAAGCTGGGCCCTGGTGCGGGCGGTTGCCTCAACCACCATTGGCACAAGATGGCCCCTGGTGCAGGGGGTTGCATCGAACACCATCGGCACATGCTGGGCCGTGGTTTGGGCGGTTGCCTCGGCCACTATCATCACGTGCTAAGCCCCGATCGACCCCAGAAACGAGCGTGCGAACACTGAACCGATCGTTGGGGGTGGGATGCGTGAGCCGACCAAGGATCCCACTGCTGGTCCCCCTCGGTTGTTGCCCTAAATGTCGTCGATAGCCTCTGGCCCTTGGTTGGTTGAGACCGAGAATGCACTACGTATGCCTAAGTCAACTCATGAAATGAACGTGCGGGTGCTCAGCCGATCAGAGAGCCAGAATGTGCAAGCCAAGGATCAGCCCGGTCCCCCCTATACGTGCTGACGATCCCGCTACGGGTCCCTCGGTCTGGTTGGGGCTTAGACCAAGAATGAACTCCGTATGCCTAAGTCAACCTACGAAACAAGCGTGCGGGCGCTCAGTTGATCAGAGAGGTAGGATGCGTAACCCGAGGATCGACTAGGTCCCCCTCTGCGTGCTGCTGTCGATCCCGCTGTCGGTCTGATCTTAGACTGGGAATGAGCTCTGTATGCTTAGACTAGGAATGAACTTTGTATGCTTAAGTCAACCCATGAAACGATCGTGCGGGCGCTGAGCTGACCGGAAAGGCATAACACGTAAGCTGAGGATCAGCCCGATCCCCCTTTGCGTGCTGTCGATCCCGCTGCTACGACCCTTGATCCGATTGGGGCTTAGACATGGAATGACCTCTGTATGCATAAGCCAACCCACGAAACGAACGTGCAGGTGCTCAGCCAACTGGAGAGGCAGAATGCGTAAGCCGAGGATCGACCCGAACCCCTCTGCGTGCTGTCGATCTTGTTACGGGTCATGCTGCCTCAACCCTCCATTCGGTCTAATCTTAGACTGGGAGCACACTACGTATGCCTAAGTCAACCTACGAAGTGAGCGTGCGGGCACTTAGCCGGTCGGAGAGGTGGGATGCACAAGCCGTGGATCGATCGAGTGGTAGGTGGGTTCAGGCACATCTTCATATTTTGCCATGCCAATGCCATTTTTATGGCTTGCAAATTCATACAATGGTCCCCTAAGCCTTCACGTGAAGTTTCGTGGCAAGATGACCTGTTTTCTATTTTTCATGATTTTTGAAACTTTTTGCGTTTCAGGATTTTTTAAAATTTTTTTAGAAGGCGTTTTGGCCCCAAATTTGGTAGACATGATCCTTGTATTTTTGTTGGCATGCACAAACAAATTCAGCTAAAAACTCAAAGTGGAGAAGATTTTGTGACCGTTTGAAAAAAATGTCCACATTTCAGACACTTTTATGGCTACTGGGAGCAAACGTATAAAATCTCAAATGCACTTTAAGGGGGTGTGAGTTCTCAAGATTTGATGAGGGATAGGGGGCCAATATAAGGGCCAAGTACCAGCACCCATCACACATCATGTGCGCACACCCCCCGGGCCCCACAATCGTCGGAACCCCCAATGCCGTCGGTTAGGTTCTTCGATCATGCTCCAACGTGGTGCCTCCGAGCCGAAAAAAATGTGGCCACCAGCCACATGCCTGAGCCCAGCATGTGCACCGTGGCTCAAAATTAAACTTCAGCCAAGGCCTCGACCATTAATGGCACATGATGGCGCATGGTGATGGCACATGCATCGACCATCATCGGCACAGGCTGCCCTTGGTACGGGCACTTCCCTCGACCGCCATCGGCACAAGCTGGGCCCTGGTGGGGGCAGTTGCCTCGATCACCATCGGCATATGCTGGCCCTTGGTGCGAGCGATTACCTCGACCACCATCGGCACAAGATGGCCCCTGGTGCGAGCAATTGCATCGAACACCATCGGTACATGCTGGGCCATGGTTCGGACGGTCGCCTTGACCACCATCGACACATGCTGAGCCCCGGTCGGCCCCCGAAACGAGCGTGCGAGCATCGAACCGACCGCTGGGGGTGGGACGCACGAGTTGACCAAGGATCCCGCTACTGGTCCCCCTCGGTTGTTGCCTCAAATGCCGTCGATAGCCTCTGGCCCTTGGTTGGTCGAGATCGGGAATGCACTACATATGCCTAAGTCAACCCATGAAACGAGCGTGCGAGCGATCAACCGACTGGAGAACCAAAATGCATAAGCTGAGGATCGACCCAGTCCCTCTCTATAAGCTGTAGATCCCGCTGTGGGTCCCTCGATCTAGTTGGGGCTTAGATCGAGAATGAACTTCGTATGCCTAAGTCAACCCACGAAATGAGCGAGCAGGTGCTCAGCCGACCAGATAGGCAGGATGCGGAAGCTGAGGATCGGCTCGATCCCCCTGTGCGTGCTGCTACCGATCCCGCTATCGATCTGATCTTAGACTAGGAATGAACTCTGTATGCTTAGACTGGGGAATGAACTCCGTATGCCTAAGTCAACCCACGAAACGAGCGTGCAGGCGTTGAACCGGCTAAAGAGGCATAATGCGCAAGCCAGGGATCGGCCCAATCCCCCTCTGCATACTGTTGGTCCCGCTGCCACAACCCTCGATTCGGCTAGGGCTTAGACATGGAATGAACTCCATATGCCTAAACCAACCTATGAAATGAGCGTACGGGTGCTCAACCGATCGGAGAGGCAGAATACGCAATCCGAGGATCGGCCCAGTCTGACCCTGCATGCTGTCGATCCTGCTGCTAGTCCTGCTACCGCAACCCTGGGTCTAGTCCGATCTTAGACTGGGAATGAACTCTATATGCTTAGACTGGGAATGAACTTCGTATACCTAAGTCAACCCATAAAACGAGCGTATGGGCGCTCAGCCGGCGAGAGAGGCAAGATGCGCAAGTCAGGGATCGACCTGGTCCCCTCTGCGTGCTACCGATCCCACTGTGGGTCCTGCTACCGCAACCCTTGGTCTAGTCTGGTCTTAGACTAGGAGCGCACCACATATGCCTAAGTCAACACATGAAACGAGCGTGCAGGCACTTAGCCGGCCAGAGAGGCAGGATGCGCAAGCCATGGATAATCTAGTGGTAGGTGGGTTCAGGCACATCTGTATATTTCTACCATGCCAATGCCATTTTTATGGCTTGTAAATTCATACAATGGTCCCCTAAGCCTTCATGTGAAGTTTCGTGGCAAGACGACCTATTTTCTAATTTTCACGATTTTTGAAACTTTTTACGGTTCGAGATTTTTTAAAATTTTTTTAGAAGGAGTTTTGGCCCCAAATTTGGTAGATGTGATCCTTGTGTTTTTGTTGGCATGTACAAAACAATTCAGCTAAAAACTCAAAGTGGAGAAGATTTTGTGACCGTTTGAAAAAAATGTCCCCATTTCAGACACTTTAATGGCTATTGTGAGCAAACCTATAAAATCTCAAATGCACTTTAAAGGGGTGTGAGTTCTTGAGGTTTGATGAAGGATAGGGGGCCAATATAAGGGCCAAGTACCACCACCCATCACACATCATGTGCGCACACCCACCGGCCCCCCAATCGCCGGAACTCCCAATGCCGTCGGTTAGGTTCTCCGACGATGCTTCGGTGATGGTGCCTTGGGTGAAAAAAATGTGGCACCAGTACATGCCCAAGCCCAGCATGTGTACTGTGGCTCAAAATTGAACTTCGGCCAAGGCCTCAACCATCAATGGCACATGATGGTGCATGGTGATGGCACACGCATCGACCATCATCGGCACAGGCTGCCCTTTGGTACGGGCACTTGCCTCGACCGCCATCGAGACAAGCTAGTCCCTGGTGCGGGCAGTTGCCTCGATCACCATCGGCACATGCTGGCCCTTGGTGCGAGCGATTGCCTTGACCACCATTAGCACAAGATGGCCCTTGGTGCAGGCGGTTCCATCGAACATCATCGGCACAAGCTGGGTCACGGTACGGGCGATTGCCTCGACCACCATCAGCTCATGCCGAACCCCAATCGGCCCCCAAAACAAGAGTGCGAGCACCGAAATGATCGTTGGGGTGGGATGCGTGAGCTAACCAAGGATCCCACTACTGGTCCCCCTCGGTTGTTGCCCCAAACACCATCGATAGCCTTTGGCCCTTGGTTGGTCGAGATAGGGAATGCACTACGTATGCCTAAGTCAACCCATGAAACGAGCGTACGGGCATTCAACTGATCGGAGAGCCAGAATGCGTAAGCCGAGGATCGGCTCAGTCCCCCTCTACGTGCTGCTGATCCCGCTACGGGTCCCTCATTCATGCTGGGGCTTAGACCAGGAATGAACTCCATATGCCTAAGTCAACCCATGAAACGAGCGTACGGGCGCTCAGCCAATCGGAGAGGTAGGATGCGCAAGCTGAGGATCGGCTCGGTCCTCCTCTGTGTGCTGCTGTCGGTCTGATCTTAGACTGGGAATGAACTCCGTATGCCTAAGTCAACCCATGAAACGAGCGTGCGGGCACTGAGCCGATCGAAGAGGCATAATGCACAAGCTGGGCATTGGCCCGGTCCCCTTTTACATGCTGTCGGTCCCACTGCCATAACCCTCGATCCATCTTAGACATGGAATGAACTCCATATGCCTAAGCTAATCCACGAAATGAGCGTTCGGGCGCTCAGCCGATCGGAGAGGCAGAATACACAAGTTGAGGATCGACCCGGTCCCCCCTGCATGCTGCCGATCCTGTTACTTATCCTGCTGCCGCAACCCTCGATCCGATCCGATGTTAAACTGGGAATGAACTCCGTATGCTTAGACTGGGGATGAACTCCGTATGCCTAAGTCAACCCATGAAACGAGCGTGCGCGCGCTCAGCCTGCCAGAGAGGCAGGATGCGTAAGCCAGGGATCGACCCGTCGCCTCTGTGTACTGTCGATCCCGTTGCGGTTCCTGCAGCCACAACCCTCGGTACGATCTGATCTTAGACTGGGAGTGCACTACGTATTTCTCAGTCAACCCACAAAACGAGCATACGGGCACTTAGGCGGCCGGAGAAGCGGGATGCGCAAGCCATGGATCGATCGAGTGGTAGGTGGGTTCAGGCACATCTTCATATTTCTGCTGTGCCAATGCCATTTTATGGCTTGTAAATTCATACAATGGTTCCCTAAGCCTTCATGTGAAGTTTCGTGGCAAGACGACCCGTTTTCCATTTTTCATGATTTTTGAAACTTTTTACGGTTCGGGATTTTTTAAAAGTTTTTTGAAAGGAGTTTTGGCCCCACATTTGGTTGACATGATCCTTGTATTTTTGTTGGCATGCACAAACAAATTTAGCTAAAAACTCATAGTGGAGAAGATTTTGTGACCGTTTGAAAAAAATGTCCCCATTTCAAACACTTTAATGGCTACTGCGAGCAAACCTATAAAATCTCAAATGCTCTTTAAGGGGGTGTGAGTTCTCGAGGTTTGATGAGGGATAGGGGGCCAATATAAGGGCCAAGTACCAGCACCCATCGCACATCATGTGCGCACACCCCTCGGCCCCCCCAATCACCGGAACCCCCAATGTTGTCAGTTAGGTTCTTCGATGATTCTCCGGTGATGGTACCCTGGGCAAAAACAATGTGCCACCAGCATGACTGGAGAGCCAGAATGGATAAGCCGAAGATCGACTCAGTCCCCCTCTGTGAGCTGTCGATCTCACTACGGCTCCCTCGGTTCGGTTGGGACTTAGACCCAGAATGAACTCCGTATGCCTAAGTCAACCCACGAAACGAGTGAACGACCGTTCTGCGGCTGGAGAGGCAAGATGCAGAAGTCAAGGATTGACCGGTCCCCCTCTGCGTGCTGCTGCCAATCCCGCTACCGGTCCGATCTGAGATTGGGAATGAACTCTGTATGCCTAAGTCAAACCATGAAATGAGTGTGCGGGCACTGAGCCGACCGAAGAGGCATAATGTGCAAGCCGAGGATCGACCTGATCCCCCTCTACGTGCTGTTGGTCCCGCTGTCACAACCCTCGGTCCGGTTGGGGCTTAGACATGGAATGAACTCCGTATGCCTAAGCCAACCCATGAAACGAGCGTACGGGCACTTAGTCGATCGAAGAGGCAGAATGCACAAGCCAGGGATTGGCCCGATCTCTCCTACGTGCTGTCGATCCTGCTACTAGTCCTACTACCACAACCCTCAATCTGATATGATCTTTGACTGGGAATGAACTCCATATGCTTAGACTAGGGATAAAGTCCATATGCCTAAGTCAACTGACGAAACGAGCGTGCGGGCGCTCAGCCAGCCAGAGAGGCAGGATGCACAAGTCAGGGATCGACCCGATCCCCTCTATATGCTGGTAATCCCGTTGTGGGTCCTACTGCCATAACCCTTGGTCCAATCCGATCTTAGACTGGGAGTGAACTACGTATGCCTAACTCAACCCACGAAACGAGCGTGCGAGCACTAAGCCGGTCGGAGAGGCGGGATGCGCATGTCGTGGATCGATCGAGTGTTAAGTAGGTCCAAGCACATCTTCATATTTCTGCCATGCCAATGCCATTTTTATGGCTTGTAAATTCATACAATGGTCCCTTAAGCCTTCATGTGAAGTTTCGTGGCAAGACGGCCCGTTCTATTTTTCACAATTTTTGAAACTTTTTATGGTTCGGGAGTTTTTAGAATTTTTTTAGAAGGAGTTTTGGCCCCAAATTGGGTAGACGTGATCCTTGTAATTTTTTTGGCATGCACAAAAAAAATTCAGCTAAAAACTCAAAGTGGAGAAGATTTTGTGATCGTTTGAAAAAATCCCCATTTCAGACACTTTAATGGCTACTAGGAGCAAACCTATAAAATCTCAAATGCTCTTTAAGGGGGTGTGAGTTCTAGAGGTTTGATGAGGGATAGGGGGTGACCACCTCGACCACCAGTCTGATCTTACACAGGGAATGAACTCTGTATGCTTAGACTGGGATGAACTCCGTATGCCTAAGTCAACCCACGAAACGAGCATATGGGCGCTCAACTGGCCAGAGAGGCAGGATGCGCCAGCCGGGGATCGACCCGATCCCCTCTACATGCTGCTGATCCTATTGCGGGTCCTGCTACCGTAACCCGTGGTCCGGTCCGATCTTAGACTGGGAGCGCACTACGTATGCCTAAGTCAAACCACGAACGAGCGTGCGGGCACATAGTTGACCGGAGAGGCGGGATGCGTAAGCCATGGATCGATCGAGTGGTAGGTGGGTTCAGGCACATCTTCATATTTCTGCCGTGCCAATGCCATTTTTATGGCTTGTAAATTCATACAGTGGTCCCCTAATCTTTCATGTGAAGTTTCGTGGTAAGACGACTCGTTTTCTATTTTTCACGATTGTCAAAACTTTTTGCTGTTCAAGATTTTTTAAATTTTTTTAGAAGGGTTTTTGGCCCCAAATGCCGTCGAGATCGGGAATGCACTACGTATGCCTAAGTCAACCCATGAAACGAGCGTGCGGGTGCTCAACCGATCGGAGAGCCAAAATGCACAAGCCGAGGATCGGCCCGGTCCCCCTCTACGTGCTGTCGATCCCACTGCGAGTCCCTCGGTCCGGTTGGGGCTTAGATCGGGAATGAACTCTGTATGCCTAAGTCAACCCATGAAACGAGCGTACGGGCGCTCAACCGACCGGAGAGGCAAGATGCGTAAGCCAAGGATCAGCCCGATCCCTTATGCGTGCTGCTGCCAGTCCGATCTTAGATAGGGAATGAACTCCGTATGCTTAGACTGGGAATGAACTCCGTATTCCTAAGTCAACCCATGAAACGAGCATGCGGGCACTGAGCTAGCCGAAGAGGCATAATGTGCAAGTCGGGGATCAGCCCGATCCTCTTCTGCGTGCTACCAATCCCGCTGCCACAACCCTCAATTTGGTTGGGGCTCAGACATTGATTGAACTCCGTATGCCTAAGCCAAGCCACGAAACGAGCATTCGGGGGCTCAGCCGGCCGAAGAGGCAGAATGCGCAAGCTGAGGATCGGCCCGGTCCCCCTCTGCGTGCTGCTGATCCCACTGCCACAACCCTCGATCCGACTGGGGCTTAGACATGGAATGAACTCCGTATACCTAAGCCAACCCACGAAATGAGCGTGCGGGCGCTTAGCCAGCCGAAGAGGCAAAATGCGCAAGTCAGAGATCGGCCCCGTCCCCCTTGCGTACTGCTGATCCTGCTGCTAGTCCTCCTGCTGCAACCCTCAGTCCGGTTCGATCTTAGACTGGGAATGAATTCCGTATGCTTAGACTAGGGATGAACTCCGTATGCCTAAGTCAACCCACGAAATGAGTGTGCGGGCGCTCAGTCAGCCAGAGAGGCAGGATGCGCAAGCCGGGGATCGACCCAGTCCCTTGCTACGTTTACTATCGAGTCCCGCTGCGCGGGGCCTGCTGCCACAGACCCGTCGGTTGCGTCCGATCTTAGACTGGGAGCGCACTATGTATGCCTAAGTCAACCCACAAAACGAGCGTGCGGGCACTTAGCCAACCGACGAGGCGGGATGCGTAAGCCATGGATCGATCAAGTGGTAGGTGGGTTCAGGCACATCTTCATATTTTTGTGGTGCCAATGCAATTTTTATGGCTTGCAAATTCATACAATGGTCCCCTAAGCCTTCATGTGAAGTTTCATGCCAAGACGACCCATTTTCTATTTTTCATGATTTTTGAAACTTTTTACTATTCGAGATTTTTTAAAATTTTTTTAGAAGGTGTTTTGGCCCCAAATTTGGTAGACGTGATCCTTGTATTTTTATTGGCACGCATAAACAAATTCAGCTAAAAACTCGATGTGGAGAAGATTTTGTGACTGTTTGAAAAAACCCCATTTCAGACACTTTAATGGCTACTGGGAGCAAACCTATAAAATCTCAAATGCTCTTTAAGGGGGTGTGAGTTCTCGAGGTTTGACGAGGGATAGGGGGCGACCACCTTGACCACCAGTTTGATCTTACACTGGGAATGAACTCTGTATGCTTAGACTGGGGATGAACTCCGTATGCCTAATCAACCCACAAAACGAGCATGCGGACGCCCAACTGGCCAGAGAGGCAGGATGCGCAAGCCGAGGATCGACCCAGTCCCCTCTGCGTCCTGTTGATCCTGTTACGGGTCTTACTGCCATAACCTGTGGTCTGGTCCGATCTTAGACTGGGAGCGCACTACGTATGCCTAAGTCAAACCATGAAACGAGCATGCGGGCACATAGTTGACTGGAGAGGCAGGATGTGCAAGCCGTGGATCGATTGAGTGGTAGGTGGGTTCAGGCACATCTTCATATTTCTGCCATGCCAATGCCATTTTTATGGCTTGTAAATTCATACAGTGGTCCCCTAATCTTTCATGTGAAGTTTCATGGCAAGACGACTCGTTTTCTATTTTTCTCGATTGTTAAAACTTTTTGCTGTTCAATATTTTTTAAAATTTTTTTAGAAGGAGTTTTGGCCCCAAATTTGGTAGATGTGATCCTTGTATTTTTGTTGGCACGCACAAACAAATTCAGCTAAAAACTCGAAGTGAAGAAGATTTTGTGACCGTTTGAAAAGGATATCCCTATTTTAGACACTTTAATGGCTACTAGGAGCAAACCTATAAAATCTCAAATGCTCTTTAAGGGGGTGTGAGTTCTCGAGGTTTGATGATGGATAGGGGGCCAATATAAGGGCCAAGTACCAGCACCCATCACACATCATGTGCGCACACCCCCCGGCCCCCCAATCGTCGGAACCCCCAATCCCGTCGATTAGGTTCTCCGATGATGCTCCGACGATGGTGCCTCGAGCGAAAAAAATGTCTCACCAGCGCATGCCCGAGCCCAGCATGTGCATCGTGGCTCAAAATCGAACTTCGGCCAAGGCCTCGACCATCAATGGCACATGATGGCTCATGGTGATGGCAAATGCATCGACTATCATCGGCACAGGTTGTCCTTCGGTATGGGCACTTGCCTCGAACGCCATCGGCACAAGCTGGGCCCTGGTGCGGGCAGTTGTCCCTGCATGCTGCCGATCCTGCTGCTTGTCCTGCTACCGCAACCCTCAATCCGATCTGATGTTAGACTGGGAATGAACTCCGTATGCTTAGACTGGGGATGAACTCCGTATGCCTAAGTCAACCCACGAAATGAGCGTGCGCACGCTCAGCCTGCCAGAGAGGCAGGATGCGTAAGCCAGGGATCGACCCGATCACTTTTGCGTGCTATCAATCCTGTTGCGATTCTTGCTGCCGCAACCCTCGGTCCGATCTGATCTTAGGCTGGGAGCTTACTATGTATGCTTAAGTCAGCCCACGAAACAATCGTACGGGCACTTAGCCGGCTGGAGAGACGGGATGCGCAAGCTGTGGATCGATCGAGTGGTAGGTGGGTTTAGGCACATCTTCATATTTTTGCCATGCCAACGCCATTTTTATGGCTTGTAAATTCATACAATGGTCCCCTAAGCCTTCATGTGAAGTTTCGTGGCAAGACTACCCATTTTTTATTTTTCACGATTTTCAAAACTTTTTACGGTTCTGGATTTTTTAAAATTTTTTTAGAAGGAGCTTTGGGCCCAAATTTTGGTAGACGTGATCCTTGTATTTTTGTTGCACGCACAAAAAAATTCGGCTAAAAACTCGAAGTGGAGAAGATTTTGTGACTGTTTGAAAAAAATGTCCCCATTTGAGACACTTTAATGGCTACTGGGAGCAAACCTATAAAATCACAAATGCTCTTTAAGGGGTGTGAGTTCTCGAGGTTTGATAAGGAATAGGGGGCCAATATAAAGGCCAAGTACCAGCAACCATCGCACATCATGCTCGCACACCCCCTGGCCCTCCCAATCTTCAGAACCCCCAATGCCGTCGGTTAGGTTCTCCGGTGATGCTCCGGGGATGGTGCCCCGGGCAAAAAAAATGTAGCACCAGCACATGCCCAAGCCCAGCATGTGCGTCGTGGCTCAAAATCAAACTTTGGCCAAGGCCTCAACCATCAATGGCACATGATGGCATAAGGTGACGGCACATGCATCGACCATCATCGATACAGGCTACCCTTTGGTACGGGCACTTGCCTCGACCGCCATCGCACAAGTTGGGCCCTGGTGTGGACGATCGCATCGAACTCCATCGGTACATCTCGAGCCCTGATCGACCCCCTAAACGAGCGTGCAAGCATCGAACTAACTGTTGGGGGCGGGATGAACGAGTTACCAAAGATCCCTGCTGCTGGCCCCCCTCGATTGTTGTGCCAAACGTTGTCGATAGCCTCTGGCCCTTGGTTGGTCGAGGTCGAGAATGCACTATGTATGCTTAAGTCAAGCCATGAAACGAGCGGGTGGGCACTTAGCTGGTCGGAGAGCCAGAATGTGCAAGTCAAGGATCGTCCCGGTCCCCTTCTACGTGCTATCGATCCCGCTATGGGTCTCTTAGTCTGGTTGGGGCTTAGATCGGGAATGAACTCCGTATGCCTAAGTCAACCCATCAAATGAGCATGCGGGTGCTGAGCAGGTCAGAGAGGCATAATGCGTAAGTCAGGGATCGACTCGATCCCCCTCTGCATGCTGTCGGTCCCGCTGCCACAACCCTTAGTCCTACTGGGGCTTAGACATGGAATGAACTCCGTATGCCTAAGCCAACCCACGAAACAAGCGTGCGGGCGCTCAACCGACCGGAGAGGCAGAATACGTAAGTCGAGGATCAGCTCGGTCCCCCCTGTGTGCAGTCGATCCTATGGCTGGTCCTGCTACCGCAACCCTCGGTCCGGTCTGATCTTAGACTGGGAATGAACTTCGTATGCTTAGACTGGGGATGAACTCTGTATGCCTAAGTCAACCCACAAAACGAGCGTAAGGGCGCTCAGCTGGCCAGAGAGGCAGGATGCACAAGCTAGGGATCGACCTGATCCCCTTTGCGAGCTGTCGATCCCACTGTGGGTCCTGCTGCCACAACCCTCAGTCAGGTTAGATCTTAGACTGGGATGTATGCCTAAGTCAAACCATGAAACGAGCGTGCGGGCACTTAGCGGGTCGGAGAGATGGGATGCGCAAGCCGTGGATCGATCGAGTGGTTGGTGGGTTCAGGTACATCTTCATATTTCTGCCATGCCATTGCCATTTTTATGGCTTGTGAATTCATACAATGGTTCCCTAAGCCTTGATGTGAAGTTTCGTGGCAAGATGACCCGTTTTCTATTTTTCATGATTTTCGAAACTTTTTGCGGTTCAGGATTTTTTAAATTTTTTTATAAGGAGTTTTGGCCCCATATTTGGTAGACGTGATCCTTGTATTTTTGTTGGCATGCATAAAAAAATTCAGCTAACAACTCAAAGTGGAGAAAATTTTGTGACCGTTCGAAAAAAATGTCCCAATTTCAAACACTTTAATGGCTACTGGGAGCAAACCTACAAAATCTCAAATGCTCTTTAAGGGGGTGTGACTTTTTGAGGTTTGATGAGGGATAGGGGGCCAATATAAGGGCCAAGTACCAGCACCCATTGCACATCATGTGCGCACACCCCTCGGCCCCCCCAATCACCGGAACCCCCAATGTTGTCGGTTAGGTTCTTCGATGATTCTCCGGTGATGGTACCCTGGGCAAAAACAATGTGCCACCAGCAAATGCCCGAGCTCGACATATGCACCGTGGCTCAAAATTGAACTTCGGCCAAGACCTCGACCATCAATGGCACATGATGGCGCATGGTGATGGGACATGCATCGACCATCATCGACACAGGCTGCCCTTTGGTACGGGCACTTACCTCGACCCCCTCTGCGTGCTGTCAGTCTCACTGCCACAACCCTCGGTCCGGTTGGGGCTGAAACATGGAATGAACTCCATATGCCTAAGCCAACCCACAAAATGAGCGTACAGATGCTCAGCCAATCGGAGAGGCAGAATGCGCAAGTCGGGGATCGACCCGATCCCCCTCTGCATGCTACTGCCGATCCCGCTATCGGTCTGATCTTAGACTGGGAATGAACTCCATATGCTTAGACTTGGAATGAACTCCATATGCCTTAGTGAACCCACAAAACGAGCATGCGGGCACTGAGCCGGTCGGAGAGGCACAATGCGTAAGTCAGGGATCGACCTGGTCCCTCTCTGCATGCTGTCAGTCCCACTACCACAACCTTCGGTCCGGCTATGGCTTACAAATGGAATGAACTCCGTATGCCTAAGCCAACCCACGAAATGAGCGTGCGGGTGCTCAGCCAGCCGGAGAGGCAGAATGCCCAAGTCGGGGATCGACCCGATCCCCCTCAGCGTGCTGATGTCGATCCCGCTGCCAGTCTGATCTTAGACTGGGAATGAACTCCGTATGCTTAGACTAGGAATGAACTCCGTATGCCTAAGTTAACCCATGAATTGAGTGTGCGGGCACTGAGCCAGCCGAAGAGGCATAATGTGCAAGCCGGGGATCGGCCCGGTCCCCCCTTGCTTGCTGTCGATCCTGCTGCTGGTCTTGCTGCCGCAACTTTCGATCCGGTCTGATCTTAGACTGGGAATGAACTCCGTATGCTTAGACTGGGGATGAACTCTGCATGCCTAAGTCAACCCACGAAACGAGCGTACGGGCACTCAGTTGGCCAGAGAAGCAAGTTGCGCAAGCCGGGGATTGACCCAATCCCCTTTGCGTGCTGTCGATCCTGCTACGGGTCCTGCTGCTGCAACCCTTGGTCCGGTCCGATCTTAGACTGGGAGCACGCTACGTATGCCTAATCCAACCCACGAAATGAGCATACGGGCATTTAGCCGACCGAAGGGGCGGGATGCATAAGCCGTGGATCGATCGAGTGGTAGGTGAGTTTAGGCACATCTTCATATTTCTACCTGGCCAATGTCATTTTTATGGCTTGTAAATTCATACAATGGTCCCCTAAGCCTTCATGTGAAATTTCGTGGGAAGACGACTCGTTTTCTATTTTTCATGATTTTTGAAACTTTTTACGGTTTTGGATTTTTTAAAAATTTTTTAGAAGGAATTTTTGCCCCAAATTTGGTAGACGTGATCCTTGTAGTTTTGTTGGCACGCATAAACAAATTTAGCTAAAAACTCGAAGTGGAGGAGATTTGGTGACCATTTGAAAAAATGTCTCCATTTTAGACACTTTAATGGCCACTGGGAGCAAACCTATAAAATCTCAAAGGCTCTTTAAGAGGGTGTGAATTCTTGAGGTTTGATGAGGGATAGGGGGCCAATATAAGGGCGAAGTACCAGCACCCATTGCACATCATGTGTACACACCCCCCGGCCCCCCAATCGTTGAAACCCCCAATGCCGTCGGTTAGGTTCTCCGGCGATGCTCCGACGATGGTGCCTCGAGCAAAAAAAATGTGGCACCAGCACATGCCCGAGCCCAACATGTGCACCGTGGCTCAAAATCAAACTTCGGCCAAGGCCTTGACCATCAATGGCACATGATGGCACATGGTGATGGCACATGCATCAACCATCATCGGCACAGGTTGCCCTTTCGTATGGGCACTTACCACGACCTCCATCGACCCAAGCTGGGCCCTGGTGCGGGCGGTTGACTCGACCACCATCGGCACAAGATGGCCCCTGGTGCGGGCGATTGCATCGAACACCATCGACAGATGCTGGGCCGTGATGCAGGCGATTGCCTCGTCCACCATCGGCACATGTCGAGCCCCGGTTGGCCTTTGAAAGGAGCGTGCCAGCACCGAACTAACCACTAGGGTAGGATGCATGAGCCGACCAAGGATCCCGCTATTGGTCCCCCTCGGTTGTTGCCCCAAATGCCATCGATAACCTCTGGCCCTTGGTTGGCCGAGATCGGGAATGCACTACGTATGCCTAAGTCAACCCACGAAATGAGCGTACGGGCGCTCAATCCACCGAAGAGCCAGAATTCATAAGCCAAAGATCGAGCCGGTCCCCCTTTGCGTGCTGTTGATCTCGCTGCGGGTCCTTTGGTCTGGTTGGGGCTTAGACCGAGAATGAACTCTGTATGCCTAAGTCAAACCATGAAATGAGCGTGCGAGCGCTCAGTCGACCGAAGAGGCAGGATGGGCAAGCCGAGGATCGACTCGGTCCCCTTCTGCGTGCTACTAGCGATCCCGCTGCCAGTTCGATCTTAGACAGGGAATGAACTCCGTATGCTTGGACTGGGAATGAACTCCATATGCCTAAGTCAACCCATGAAATGAGCGTGCGAGCACTGAGCCAGGGATCGGCTCGGTCCCCCTCTACGTGCTGTCGATCGGTCCGGCTAGGGCATAGACATGGAATAAACTACGTATGCCTAGGCCAACCCACGAAATGAGCGTTCGGGTGCTCAGTCGGCTGGAAAGACAGAATACGTAAGTTGGGGATCGGCCCGGTCCCCCCTGCGTGCTACTGATCCTGCTGTTAGTCCTGCTGTCGCAACCCTCGATCTGATCCAATCTTAGACTGGGAATGAACTCTGTATGCTTAGACTGGGGGTGAATTCCGTATGCCTAAGTCAACCCAGGAAACGAGCGTGTGGGTGCTCAACCGGCCAGAGAGGTAGGATGCACAAGTCAAGGATTGACCCGGTCCCCTCTGCGTGCTGTCGATCTCGCTGCGATCCTGCTGCCGCAACCCTCGGTCCAGTCCAATCTTAGACTGGGAGCACACTACATATGCCTAGGTCAACCCACGAAATGAATGTGCGGGCACTTCGTCGGCCAAAGAGGCGGGATGCGCAAGCCGTTGATCGATCGAGTGGTAGGTGGGTTCAGGCACATCTTCATATTTCTACCATGCCAATGCCATTTTTATGGCTTGTAAATTCATACAATGGTCCCCTAAGCCTTCATGTGAAGTTTCGTGGCAAGACGACCCGTTTTTTATTTTTCATGATTTTTGAAACTTTTTACGGTTTGGGATTCTTTAAAATTTTTTTAGAAGGCGTTTTGGCCCCAAATTTGGCAGATGTGATCCTTGTATTTTTTTTGGCACGCATAAACAAATTCAGCTAAAAACTCGAAGTGGAGAAGATTTTGTGACCATTTGAAAAAAATGTCCCCATTTCAGACACTTTAATGGCTACTGGGAGCAAATCTATAAAATCTCAAACGCTCTTTAAGGGGGTGTTAGTTCTCCAGGTTTGATGAGGGATAGGCGGCCAATATAAGGGCCACGTACCAGCACCCATCGCACATCATGTGCGTATATCCCCCGGCACCCCCAATCGTCGGAACCCCTAATCTGTCGGTTAGGTTCTCCGGTGATGGTACCCCGAGCAAAAAAAATGTGGCAACAGCAAATGCCCAAGCCCAGCATGTACACCATGGCTCAAAATCGAACTTCGACCAAGGCCTCGACCATCAATGGCACATGATGATGGTACGTACATCGACCATCATCGGCATAGGCTGCCCTTTGGTACGGGCACTTGCCTCGACCGCCATCGGCACAAGCTGGGCCCTAGTGCGGGCAGTTGCCTCGACCACCATCGGCACAAGATGGCCCCTGGTGCGGGCGGTTGCATCGAACACCATCGACACATGCTGGGCCGTGGTGCGAGCGGTTGCCTCGACCATCATCGGCACATGTCGAGCCCTGGTCGGCCCCTGAAACAAGCGTACGAGCACCAAACCGACCGTTGGGGGTGGGATGCACGAGTCGACCAAGGATCCTGCTACAGGTCCCTCTCGGTTGTTACCCCAACCACCGTCGATAGCCTCTGGCCCTTGGTTGGTCGAGACCGAGAATGCACTACGTATGCCTAAGTCAACCCATGAAACGAGCGTACGAGCGCTCAGTCGGTCGAAGACCCAAAATACGTAAGCTGAGGATCAGCCCGGTCCCCTTCTGCGTGCTACCGATCCCACTGCAGGTCCTTCGATCCGACTAGGGCTTAGACATGGAATGAACTATGTATGCCTAAGCCAACCCATGAAACGAGCATGCGGGCGCTCAGCCGATCGGAGAGGCAGAATGCGTAAGCCGGGGATTGGCCCGATCCTTCTATGCATCTGATATCGATCCGCTGTCGATCTGATCTTAGACTGGGAATGAACTCCGTATGCCTAAGTTAACCCATGAAATGAGCGTGTGGGCACTGAGCTGGTCGGAGAGGCATAATATGCAAGTCGAGGATTAGCCCGTAAGTAGTGGATCGATCAAGTGGTAGGTGGGTTCAGGCACATCTTCATATTTCTGCCATACCAATGCCATTTTTATGGCTTGCAAATTCATACAATGGTCCCCTAAGCCTTAATGTGAAGTTTCGTGGCAAGATGACCCGTTTTCTATTTTTCACAATTTTTGAAATGTTTTGCGGTTCGGGGTTTTTTAAATTTTTTTTAGAAGGAGTTTTGGCCCCAAATTTGGTAGACGTGATCCTTGTATTTTTGTTGGAACACACAAAAAAATTCAGCTAAAAATTCGAAGTGGAGAAGATTTTGTGACCGTTTGAAAAAAATGTCCCCATTTTAGACACTTTAATGGCTACTGGGAGCAAACCTATAAAATCTCAAATGCCTCTTTAAAGGGGTGGTGAGTTCTTGGAGGTTTGGATGAGGGATAAAGGGGCCATATATATGGCCAAGTACCACATCCATCGTACTATTCATGTGCGCACACCCCCGGCCCACCCAACGCGAAACCCCCAATGTCGTCTGGTTAGGTTTTCCGAGTATGCTCTCGATGATTGGTGCCCCGGGTGAAAAAAATGTGGCACCAGACATGCCGAGGCGCCAGCATGTGCACCGTGGCTCAAAATCAAACTTGACCAGGCCTCGATCATCAAGTGGCACATGATGGTCGCAGCATAGATGCGCATATGGCACAGGCATGACCATCGAGGCCTTTCTGGTATGAGCACTTGCCTCGATTGCCATCAGCACAAGCTGGTCCCTGGTGCAGACCGTTGCCTCGATCACCATTGGTACAAGCTAGCCCTTGGTAAGGGCAATTGCTTTGGCAACCATCAGCACAAGATGGCCCCTGGTACGGGCGGTTGCATCGAACACCATCGACACATGCTGGGCCGTGGTGCGGGCAGTTGCCTCACCACCATCGGCTCATGTGGAGCCTCGATCGACCCCCAAAATGAGTGTACGGGCACCAAACCGACCACTGGGGGTGAGATGCACGAGTTGACCAAGGATCCTGCTGCTGGTCCCCCTCGATTGTTGCCCTAAACACCATCGATGGCCTCTGGCCCTTGGTTGGTCGAGATCGGGAATGCAATATGTATGCCTAAGTCAACACATGAAACGAACGTACGGGCTCTCACCTGACCGGAGAGCCAGAATGCACAAGCAAAGGATCGGCCCGACCCCCCTCTGCGTACTGTCGATCCAGCTGCGAGTCCCTCGATCCGATTGGGGATTAGATCAGGAATGAACTCTATATGTGTAAGTCAACCCATGAAATGAGCGTGTGGGCACTCAGCCGACCAGAGAGGCAAGATGCGTAAGCCGAGGATCGGCCTGATCCCCCTCTGCATGCTGTTACCGATCCCACTGCCGGTCCGATCTTAGACTGGGAATGAACTCCATTTGCTTAGATTGGGAATGAACTTTGTATGCCTAAGTCAACCCACGAAACGAGCGTACAAGCACTGAGCCAGTCGGAGAGGCATAATGCATAAGCTGGGGATCGGCTCGATCCCCCTCTGCGTGCTGTCGATCCGGCTGCCACAACCCTCTGTCTGGCTGGGACTTAGACACGGAATGAACTCCGTATGCCTAATCCAACCCATGAAATGAGCGTGCGAGCACTCAACCGGTGGGAGAGGCAGAATGCGCAAGCCAGGGATCGACCCAGTCCCCCTCAGTGTGCTGCTGCCGATACCACTGCCGATCCGATCTTAGACTGGGAATGAACTTCGTATGCTTAGACTGGGAATGAACTCCGTATGCCTAAGTTAGCCCATGAAATGAGCGTGCGGGTGCTGAGCCGGCCGAAGAGGCATAATGCGTAAGTTGGGGATCGACCCGATCCCCCTCTGCGTGCTGTCGGTCCCACTGCCACAACACTTGATTCGACTGGGGCTTAGACATGGAATGAACTCCGTATGCCTAAGCTAACCCACGAAATGAGCGTGCGGGCACTCAGCCGACCGGAGAGGCAGAATGCGCAAGCCGGGGATCAGCCCGTTTTCTATTGTTCACAATTTTTGAAACTTTTTACGGTTCGAGATTTTTTCAAATTTTTTTAGAAGGAGTTTTGGCCCCAAATTTGGTAGACACGATCCTTGTATTTTTGTTGGCACGCACTAACAAATTCAGCGAAAAACTTGAAGTGGAGAAGATTTTGTGACCGTTTGAAAAAAATGTCCCCATTTTAGACACTTTAATGGCTATTGGGAGCAAACCTATAAAATCTCAAATGCTCTTTAAGGGGGTGTGAGTTCACAAGGTTTGATAAGGGATAGGGGGCCAATATAAGGGCCAAGTACCAGCAACCATCGCACATCATTGGCGTACATCCCCCGGCCACCCCAATCGCTGGAACCCATAATGCCACCGATTAGGTTTTTCGATGATGCTCCGACGATGGTACCTCGGGCGAAAAAAAAGTGGCACCAGCACATGCTCGAGCCCAGCATGTGCACCGTGGCTCAAAATTGAACTTCGGCCAAGGCCTCGACCATCAATGGCACATGATGGCACATGGTGATGGCACATGCATCGACTATCATCGGCACAGGCTACCCTTTGGTACGGGCACTTGCTTCGACCGCCATCGGCATAAGCTAGGCCCTGGTGCGGGCAGTTACCTCGACCACCATTGGCACAAGATGGCCCCCGGTGCGGGCGGTTGCATCGAACACCATCGACACATGCTGGGCCGTGGCACGGACGGTTGCCTCGACCACCATCAACACAAGTCGAGCCCCGATCAGCCCCCAAAATGAGCGTGCGAGCACCAAACTGACCGCTGATGGTAGGATGCGCGAGCCGACCAAGGATCCCGCTGCTGGTCCCCTCGATTGTTGCCCCAAACGCCGTCGATAGGGTTTGGCCCTTGGTTGGTCGAGATCGAGAATGCACTACGTATGCCTAAGTCAACCCATGAAACGAGCGTGCGGGCGTTGAGCAGGTCAGAGAGGCGTAATCCGTAAGCCGGGGATCGGTTCAGTCCCCCTCTACGTGCTACCGATCTCACTACCACAACCCTCGATCCAGTTGGGGCTTAGACATGGAATGAACTCTGTATGCCTAAGCCAGCCTACGAAACGAGCGTGCGGGGGCTCAGTCGGTCGGAGGGTAGAATGCGCAAGCTGAGGATCGGCCTGACCCCCCCTGTGTGCTATCGATCTTACTGTTGGTCCTGCTGTCACAACCCTCGATCCAGTCTGACCTTAGACTGGGAATAAACTCCTTATTCCTAAATCAACCCACGAAATGAGCATACGGGCGCTCAGCCAGCCAAAGAGGCATGATGAGCAAGCCGGGGATCGACCCGATGCCCTCCGTGTGCTGTTGATCCCATTACGAATCCTACTACCGCAACCCTCAGTCCGGTCCGATCTTAGACTGAGAGTGCACTACGTACGCCTATGTCAACCCACGAAATGAGTGTGCGGGCACTTAGCCGGCCGGAGAGGCGGGATGCGCAAGCCATGGATCGATCAAGTGGTAGGTGGGTTCAAGCACATCTTCATATTTCTGCCATGCCAATGCCATTTTTATGGCTTGTAAATTCATACAGTGGTCCCCTAAGCCTTCAAGTGAAGTTTCGTGGTAAGACAACCTGTTTTCTATTTTTCATGATTTTCAAAAATTTTATGGTTCGAGATTTTTTAAAATTTTTTTAGAAGGAGTTTTGGCCCCATATTTGGTAGACGTGATCCTTGTATTTTTGTTGGCACACACAAACAAATTCAGCTAAAAACTCGAAATGAAGAAGATTTTGTGACTGTTTGAAAAAAATGTCCCCATTTTAGACACTTTAATGGCTACTGGGAGCAAACCTATAAAATCTCAAATGCTCTTTAAGGGCATGTGAGTTCTCGAGGTTTGATGAGGGATAGGGGGCCAATATAAGGGCCAAGTACTAGCACCCATCGCACAACATGTGTGCATACCCCCTGACCCCCCCAATCGCCAGAACCCCTAATGCCGTCAGTTACGTTCTCCAGTAATGCTCCGACGATGGTGCCCCGGGTGAAAAAAATGTGGCACCAGCACATGCCCAAGCCCAGCACATGCATCGTGGCTTGAAATCAAACTTCGGCCAAGGCCTCGACCATCAATGGCACATGATGGCGCATGGTGATGGCACATGCATCGACCATCATCGGCACAAGTTGCCCTTTGGTACGGGCACTTACCTTGACCTCCATCAGCACAAGCTGGGCCCTGGTGTAGGCGGTTACCTTGATCACCATCAGCACATGCCAACCCTTGGTGCGGGCGATTGCCTCGACCACCATTGACACAAGATGGCCCCTGGTGCGGGCGGTTCCATCGAACACCATCGGCAATGCTGGGCCTTGGTACGGGCGGTTGCCTCGACAACCATCGACACATGCCGAGCCCCGGTTGCCCCCGAAATAAGCGTGCGAGCACCAAACCAACCGTTGGGGGCAGGATGTATGAGCTGACTAAGGATCCCGCTACTGGTCCCCCTCGGTTATTGCCCCAAATGCCATTGATAGCGTCTGGCCCTTGATTGGTCGAGACCAAGAATGCACTACGTATGCCTAAGTCAACCCATGAAACGAGCGTGTGGGTGTCCAGTCGGTCAGAGAGCTAGAATACGTAAGCCAAGGATCGGCCCGATCCCCCTCTACGTGCTGCAATCGGTCCGATCTTAGACTGGGAATGAACTTCGTATGCCTAAGTCAACTCACGAAACGAGCGTGCAGGCGCTGAGTAGACCAGAGAGGCATAATATGCAAGCCAGAGATCGACCCGGTCCCCCTCTGCGTGCTGTCGATCCCACTTTTAGATGTGGAATGAACTCCATATGCCTAAGCCAACCCACGAAACGGGCGTATGGGGGCTCAGTCGGATGGAGAGGCAGAATGCGCAAGCCGGGGATCGGTTCGATCCTTCCTGCGTGCTATCGATCCTACTGCTAGTCCTGCTATCGCAACCCTCGGTTCGATCCGATCTTAGACTAGGAATGAACTCCGTATGCTTAGATTGGGGATGAACTCCGTATGCCTAAGTCAACCCATGAAACGAGCATGCGGGCGCTTAGCTGGCCAGAAAGGCAGGATGCGTAAGCCGAGGATCGACCCTGTCCCCTCTGTGTGCTGTCGATCCCGCTACGGGTCCTACTACCGTAACCCTCTATCCGGTCCGATCTTAGACTGGGAGTGCACTATGTATGCCTAGGTCAACCCACGAAACAAGCGTGTAGGCACTTAGTCGGTCGGAGAGGCGGGATGCACAAGCCGTGGATCGATCGAGTGGTAGATGGGTTTAGGCACATCTTCATATTTCTGCCATGCCAATGCCATTTTTATGGCTTGTAAATTCATACAATGGTCCCGTAAGCCTTCATGTGAAGTTTCGTGGCAAGACGACCCGTTTTCTATTTTTCATGATTTTCAAAACTTTTTATGGTTCGAGATTTTTTAAAATTTTTTTAGAAGGATTATTGGCCCCAAATTTGGTAGACGTGATCCTTGTATTTTTTTTGGCATGCATAAAAATATTCAGCTAAAAACTCAAAGTGGAGAAGATTTTGTGACCGTTTGAAAAAAATGTCCCCATTTTAGACACTTTAATGGCTACTGGGAGCAAACCTATAAAATCTCAAATGCTCTTTAAGGGGGTGTGAGTTCTCAAGGTTTGATGAGGGATAGGGGGCCAATATAAGGGCCAAGTACCAGCACCCATCGCACATCATGTGCGCACACCCCCCGGCCCCCCCAATCGTAGGAACCCCCAATGCCGCCGGTTAGGTTCTCCGACGATGCTCTGACGATAGTGCCCCGAGCAAAAAAAATGTGGCACCAGCACATGCCCAAGCCTAGCATGTGCATCGTGGCTCAAAATCAAACTTCGGCCATGGCCTCGACCATCAATGGCACATGATGGCACATGGTGATGGCACATGCATCGACCATTATCTACACAGGCTACCCTTTGGTACGGGCATTTGCCTTTACCGCCATTGACATATGCTAGGCCCTGGTGTGGGCGGTTGCCTCGATCACCATCGACACATGCCGGCCCTTGGTGTGGGCGGTTACCTCGACCACCATCGGCACAAGATGGCCCTAGGTGCAGGCGGTTGCATCGAACACCATCGGCACATAATGGGTCGTGGTGCGAACGGTTGCCTCGACCACCATCGGCACATGTCGAGCCCCGATCGGCCCCTGAAATGAGCATGCGGTCACCGAACTGACCGTTGGGGACGGGATGCATGAGTCAACCAAGGATCGTGCTGCTGGTCCCCCTCGATTTTTGACCCGAACATCGTCGATAGCCTCTGGCCCTTGATTGGTCGAGACCGGGAATGCACTACGTATGCCTAAGTCAACCCATGAAAGGAGTGTGTGGGTGCCCAGCCAGTCGGAGAGCCAGAATACGTAAGCTGAGGATCGGCCCGGTCCCCCTCTGCGTGCTGCCAATCCTGTTGTGGGTCCCTCGATCGGTTGGGGCTTAGACTGAGAATGAACTCCGTATGCCTAAGTCAACCCATGAAACGAGCATGCAGGCACTCAGTCGGTCAGAGAGGTAGGATGTACAAGCCAAGGATCAACCCGATCCCCCTCTGCGTACTACTGCCGGTCTGATCTTAGACTGAGAATGAACTTCGTATGCCTAAGTCAACCCACGAAATGAGCATACGGGCGCTGAGCTGATCGGAGAGGTAGGATGCGTAAGCCGAGGATCGACTCGGTCCCCCTCTGCGTGCTGCTGCCAGTCCGATCTTAGACTGGGAATAAACTCCATATGCTTAGACTGGGAATGAACTCCGTATGCCTAAGTCAACCCACGAAACGAACGTGCGGGCACTGAGCCTGTCGGAGTGGCATAATGCTTAAGCCGAGGATTAGCCCGGTCCCCCTCTGCGTGCTGTCGGTCCCGCTACCACAACCCTCGGTCTGGCTGGGGCTTAGAAGTGGAATGAACTCCGTATGCCTAAGCCAACCCATGAAACGAGCATACGGGCGCTTAGCCGATCAGAGAGGCAGAATGCGTAAGCCAGTGATTGACCCGGTCCCCCCTGCGTGTTACCAATTCTGCTATTGGCCTTGCTGTCGTAACCCTCGGTGCGATCCGATCTTAGACTGGGAATGAACTCCATATGCTTAGACTAGGGATGAACTCTGTATGCCTAAGTCAACCCATGAAACGAGTATGCGGGCACTCAACCGACCAGATAGGCAAATTACGCAAGTCAGGGATCGACCCGATCTGTCCCTGTGTGCTACTGGTCCTGCTACCGCAAACCCCGGTCCGGTCCAATCTTAGACTGGGAATGAACTCCATATCCTTAGACTGGGGATGAACTCCGTATGCCTAAGTCAACCCATGAAACGAGCGTGTAGGCACTCAACCGGTCAGAGAGGCAGGATGCGCAAGTCGGGGATCGACCCGGTCCCCTCTGCATGCTGTTGATCCTACTACAGGTCCTGCTGTCACAACCCTCGGTCTGGTTTGATCTTAGACTGGGAGCACACTACGTATGCCTAAGTCAACCCACGAAATGAGCGTGCGGGCACTTAGCAGGCTGGAGAGGCGAGATGTGTAAGCCGTGGATCGATCGAGTGGTAGGTGGGTTCAGGCACATCTTCATATTTTTGCCATGCCAATGCCATTTTTATGGCTTGTAAATTCATACAATGGTCTCCTAAGTCCTTCAGTGAATTTCGTGGCAAGTTAAACCCGGCTTATTTTTCAAAGATTTGAAACTTTCCACGGTTCGGGATTTTTTAATTTTTTATGGTGTTCCAACAATTGTAGAGGATCTTAAATTTGGGGCATCCTCAACAAATTCCTAAAAACTCGAAGTGGAAAAGCATTTCAAGATTTGAATAGAAATGTCCCATTTCAGACACTTTAAAGGCTTAGGGGACCATTGCTATAAACCTTACAGCTCATAAAATGCATTCGTCAGGTTGAATAGGGAAGGTGCCAAATAACAATACGATGACGCACTCCATTATGCACCCCCGGTCCTAAATGCCGACCAATACTTCTGGTTAGTTAGGATAGTCTGTGATGCTCCCAGAAAAAATGGAACCGGCTCATTCCGCACATCAGGGCACCGTGGCTCAAAATCCAACTTTGGCCAAGGCCTCAACCATCAATGGCACATGATGACGCATGGTGATGGCACATGCATCGACCATCATTGGCACAAGCTACCTTTCGGTACGGGTACTTCCCTTGACCATCATCGGCACAAGCTGGGCCTTGGTGTGGGCAGTTGCCTCAACCACCATCGACGTAAGATAGCCCTTAGTGCGGGTGGTTACGTCGAACACCATCGGCACATTATGGGCCGTAGTGAGGGCGGTTGCCTCGGCCACCATCGGCACATGTCGAGCCCCGATCGGCCCCCGAAACGAGCGTGCGAGCATCGATCTGACCATTGGGGGTGGGATGCACGAGCTGACCAAGGAACCTGCTGCTGGTCCCCCTCGATTGTTGCCCCAAACGTCGTCGATAGCCTCTGGCCCTTGGTTGGTCGAGATCGGGAGTGAACTACGTATGCCTAAGTCAACCCAGGAAATGAGTGTATGGGCCCTCAGCCGGTCGGAGAGCCAGAATACGCAAGCCGAGGATTGGCCCGGTCCTCTTCTGTGTGCTGCCGATCTTGCTGTGGGTCCCTCAGTCTGGTTGGGGCTGATGCCATTTTTATGGCTTGTAAATTCATACAATGGTCCCCTAAGCCTTGATGTGAAGTTTCGTGGCAAGACGTGATCCTTGTATTTTGGTTGGCATGCACAAAAACATTCAGCTAAAAACTCAAAGTGGAGAAGATTTTGTGACGGTTTGAAAAAAATGTCCCCATTTCAGACACTTTAATGGCTACTGGGAGCAAACCTATAAAATCTCAAATGCTCTTTAAGGGGGTGTGAGTTCTTGAGGTTTGATGAGGGATAGGGGGCCAATATAAGGGCCAAGTACCAGCACCAATCGCACATCATGTGCGCACACCCCTCAGCCCCCCCAATCGTCGGAACCCCCAATGTCGTCGGTTAGGATCTCCGGTGATGGTGCCTCGGGCCAAAAAAATGTGGCACCAGCACATGCCCGAGCCCAGCATGTGCACCGTGGCTCAAAATCGAACTTCAACCAAGGCCTCGACATCAATGGCAAATAATGGCGCATGGTGATGGCACATGCATTGACCATCATCGGCACAGGTTGCCCTTTGGTACAGACACTTGCCTCGATCACCATCGGCACAAGCTGGCCCTTGGTATGGGCGATCGCCTCAACCACCATCGGCACAAGATGGCCTCTGGTGTGGGCGATTGCATCGAACCATCGGCACATGCTAAGCCGTGGTGCAAGCGGTTGCCTCGACCACCATTAGCACATGTCGAGCCTCGATCGGCCCTTGAAATGAGCTTACGGGTACCGAACCGACCACTGGGGGTGGGATGCGAGTCGACCAAGGATCCCACTGCTGGTCCCCCTCGGTTGTTGCCCCAAACGCCATCCATAGCCTTTGGCCCTTGGTTGGTCGAGATCGGGAACGCACTACGTATGCCTAAGTCAACCCATGAAACAAGCGTGAGGGCGCTCAGCCGGTCGGGGACCCAAAATGTGCAAGCTGAGGATTGGCCCGATCCCTCTATGCGTGCTATCGATCTCACTGTGAGTCTCTCGATCCGGTTGAGGCTTAGACTGGGAATGAACTCAGTATGCCGTATGCCTAAGTCAACCCACAAAACGAGTGTACGGGTGCTCAGCCGACCCGAGAGGTAGGATACACAAGTCAAGGATCGACTCGATCCCCTCTGCATGCTGCTGCCGATCCTGCTACCAATTCGATCTTAGACTGGGAATGAACCTCGTATGCTTAGACTAGGAATGAACTCTGTATGCCTAAGTCAACCCACAAAACGAGCATGCGGGCGCTGAGCCGACTGGAGAGGTATATGTGCAAGCCAAGGATCGGCCCGATCCCCTTCTCGTGCTATCGATCCCACTGCCACAACCCTCGGTCCGAATGGGGCTTATACATGGAATGAACTCCATACGCCTAAGTCATGTGCGCACACCCCCGGCCCCCCAATCGTCGGAACCCCCAATGCCGTCGGTTAGGTTTTCCGATGATGCTCCGGTGATGGTGCCCCGAGTGAAAAAAATGTGGCACCAACACATGCCTGAGCCCAGCATGTGCACCGTGGCTCAAAATCGAAGTTCGGCCAAGGCCTCGACCATTAATGGCACATGATGGCGCATGGTGATGGCACATGCATCGACCATCATCGGCACAGGTTGCCCTTTGGTACGGGCACTTACCTTGACCGCCATCGGCATAAGCTGGGCCCTGGTGCGGGCGGTTGCCTCGTCCACCATTGACACAAGATGGCCCCGGGTATGGGTGGTTGCATCGAACACTATCGGCACAAGCTGGGCCTTGGTGCGGGCGGTTGCCTCAATCACCGTCGGCACAAGATGGCCCTTGGTACGGCAGTTGCATCGAACACCATCGGCACATGTTGGGCCATGGTGTGGGCGGTTGCCTCGACCACCATCGACACATGTCGAGCCCTGTCGACCCCCGAAATGAGCGTGCGAGCATCGAACTGACTGCTGGGGGTGGGATGCGCGAGCCGACCAAGGATCCCACTGCTGGTCCCCTCGGTTGTTGCCCAAATGCCGTCGATAGCCTCTGGCCCTTGGTTGGTCGAGACTGAGGATGCACTACGTATGCTTAAGTCAACCCATGAAACGAGCATACGGGCACTCAGCTGGTCGGAGAGCCAGAATGCGTAAGTCGAGGATTGGCCCGGTCCTCCTCTGCGTGCTGTCGATCCCGCTACAGGTCCTTCGGTCCGGTTGGGGCTTAGACCAAGAATGAACTCTGTATGCCTAAGTCAACCCATGAAACGAGCGTGCGGGTGCTCAGTCGACCGGAAAGGTAGGATGCGCAAGCCGAGGATCGGCCTAGTCCCCCTCTGCGTGCTGCTGCCAATCCCACTGTTGGTTCGATCTTAGACTGGGAATGAACTCTGTATGCCTAAGTCAACCCATGAAACGAGCTTTCAGGTGCTGAGCCGATCAAAGAGGCATAATGCACAAGCCAGGGATCGACCCGATCCCCCTCTGCCTGTTGTCGGTCCCGCTGCCACAACCCTCGGTCTGGCTAGGGCTTAGACATGGAATGAACTCTGTATGCCTAAGCCAACCCATGAAACGAGTGTGCGGGTGCTCAGCCGGCCAGAGAGGTAGAATACGCAAGCTAGGGATCGACCCAGTCCCCCCTACGTGCTATCGATCTCGCTGCTGGTCCTACTACCACAACCCTCGATCTGATTGATCTTAGACGGGGAATGAACTCTGTAGCTTAGACTGGGGATGAACTCCGTATGCCTAAGTCAACCCACAAAACGAGCGTGTGGGCGCTCGGCCAGCCAGAGAGTCAGGACAAGCAAGTCGAGGATCGATCCGATTCCCTCTGCGAGCTGTCGATCCTGCTGCAGCAACCCTCGGTTCAGTTCGATCTTAGACTGGGAATGAGCTCCGTATACTTAGACTAGGGATGAACTCCGTATGCCTAAGTCAACCCATGAAACGAGCATGCGAGCGCTCAACCGATCAGAGAAGCAAGATGCGTAAGCCGAGGATTAGCTCGATCCTACTCTGCGAGCTGCTGTGGGTCCGATCTTAGACTGGGAATGAACTTCGTATGCTTAGACTGGGAATGAACTCTGTATGCCTAAGTCAACCCATGAAACAAGCGTGTGGGAGCTGAGCCGACCAGAGAGGCATAATGCGCAAGCCGGGGATCAGTTAGGTCCCCCTCTGCATGCTGCTGGTCCCGTTGCCACAACCCTCGATCCAGTTGGGCCTTAGACATGGAATGAACTGCGTATGCTTAAGCCAACCCACGAAACGAGTGTACGGGTGCTCAACTAGCCGGAGAGGCAGAATGCGTAAGTCGAGGATCGGCCCAGTCCCCCCTGTGTGCTGACAATCCTGCTGCTGGTCCTGCTGCTGTAACCCTCGGTCCGATCTGCTCTTAGAATAGGAATGAACTCCGTATGCCTAAGTCAACCCACGAAATGAGCGTACGGGCGCTCAGCCGGCCAGAGAGGCAGGATGCACAAGCCGAGGATCGATCAAGTCTCCTCTGCGTGCTGTCGATCCCGCTAGGGGCCTGCTACCGTAACCCTCGATCCGATCCAATCTTAGACTGGGAGTGCACTACGTTTGCCTAAGTCAACCCATGAAACGTGCGTGCGGGCACTTAGCCAGCCGGAGAGGCGGGATGCGCAAGTCGTGGATCGATCAAGTGGTAGGTGGGTTCAGGCACATCTTCATATTTCTGCCATGCCAATGCCATTTTTATGGCTTGTAAATTCACACAATGGTCCCCTAAGCCTTCATGTGAAGTTTCGTGGCAAGATAACCCGTTTTCTATTTTTCATGATTTTGAAAACTTTTTACGGTTCAGGATTTTTTAAAACTTTTTTAGAAGGTGTTTTGGCCCCAAATTTGGTAGATGTGATCCTTGTTTTTTTTTGGGATGCATAAAAAAATTCAGCTAAAAACTCGAAGCGGAGAAGATTTGTGACCGTTTGAAAAGAATGTCCCTATTTCAAACACTTTAATGGCTACTGGGAGCAAACCTATAAAATCTCAAATGCTCCTTAAGGCGGTGTGAGTTCTCAAGGTTTGTTGAGGGATAGGGGGCCAATATAAGGGCCAAGTACCAGCACCCATCACACATCATGTGCGCACACCCCCCGGCCCCCCCAATCGTCGGAACCCCTAATGCTCTGGTGATGGTGCCTCGGGTGAAAAAAATGTGGCACCAACAGATGCCCGAGCCCAGCATGTGCACCGTGGCTCAAAATTGAACTCAGCCAAGGCCTCGACCATCAATGGCACATGATGGTGCATGGTGATGGCACATGCGTCGACCATCATCGACACAGGCTGCCCTTTGGTAAAGGCACTTGCCTCGACCGCCATCGGCACAAGCTAGGCCTTGGTGTGGGCGGTTGCCTCGATCACCGTCAGCACATGCTGACCCTTGGTGCGGGCGATTGCTTCGACCACCATCGACACAAGATGACCTCTGGTGTGGGCAGTTGCATCGAACACCATCGGCACATGCTAGGTCGTGGTACGGGCGGTTGCCTCGACCACCATCGATTCATGCGGAGCCCCGATCGGCCACGAAATGAGCTTGCGGGCATTGAACCGACCACTGGGGGCTGGATGCCTGAGCTGACCAAGGATCTCACTGCTGGTCCCCTTCGATTTTGCCCCAAACACCATCGATAGCCTCTGACCCTTGGTTGGTCGAGATCGAGAATGCACTATGTATGCCTAAGTCAACCCATGAAACGAGCGTGCAGGCACTCAACTGGCCGGAGAGCCAGAATGCACAAGTCAAGGATCGGCCTGATCCCTCTCTGCGTGCTGTCGATCCCACTGCGGGTCCCTCAGTCTGGTTGGAAGATCAGGAATGAACTCCGTATGCCTAAGTCAACCCACGAAATGAGCGTGCGGGCACTCAGTCGGTCGGAGAAGTAGGATACGCAAGTTGAGGATCGGCCTGATCCCCCTCTGCTTGCTGCTACCGATCCCGCTATCTATTCGATCTTAGACTGGGAATGAACTCCGTATGCTTAGACTAGGAATGAACTCCGTATGCCTAAGTCAAACCACGAAACAAGTGTGCGGGCATTGAGTCGGCCGGAGACGCATCGTGCGCAAGTTGAGGATCGGCCCGATCCCCTTCTGCGTGCTGTCGATCCTGCTACCACAACCCTCAGTTCGACTGGGGCTTTGACATGGAATGAACTCCGTATGCCTAAGCCAACCCATGAAATAAGCTTGCGGGTGCTCAGCCGATCAGAGAGGTAGAATGCGTAACCCAGGGATCGGTCCGATCCCCCCTACATGCTATCGATCTTGCTGTGAGTCCCTCTGTCTGGTTGGGGGTTAGATCGAGAATGAACTCTATATCCCTAAGTCAACCCACGAAATGAGCATGTGGGAGCTCAGCCGGTCAGAGAGGCAGGATGCACAAGCCGAGGATCGGCCCGATCCCTCTCTGTGTGCTGCTGTCGATCCTGCTGCCGATCCGATCTTAGACTGGGAATGAACTCCATATGCTTAGACTGGGAATGAACTCCGTATGCCTAAGTCAACCCACGAAATAAGTGTGTGGGCGCTGAGCCAACCAGAGAGGCATATTGCGCAAGCCGGGGATCGACCTGGTCCTCTACGCGCTGTCGGTCCCGCTGCCACAACCCTCACCCGACTGGGGCTTAGACATGGAATGAACTCCGTATGCCTAAGTCAAACCACGAAACGAACTTATGGGTGCTCAACCGGTCAGAGAGGAAGAATGTGCAAGTCGAGGATCAACCCGGTCCCTTTCTGTGTGTTGTCGATCCTGCTGCTGGTCCTGCTGTCGTAACCCTCGGTCCAATCCGATCTTAGACTGGGAATGAGCTCCATATGCTTAGACTGGGCATGAACTCCGTATGCCTAAGTCAACCCATGAAACGAGCATACGAGCGCTCAGCTAGCCAGAGAGGCAGGATGCATAAGCTAGGGATCGACCCGGTCCCCTCTGCGTGCTGTCGATCCCACTGCGGGTCCTGCTATCGTAACCCTCAGTCTGGTCTGATCTTAAACTGGGAGTGCACTACGTATGCCTAAGTCAACCTAGGTAATGAGCGTGCGGGCACTTAGCCGACCGAAGAGGTGGGATGCGTAAGCCATGGATCGAGTGGTCGGTGGGTTCAGGCACATCTTCATATTTCTGCCATGCCAATGCCATTTTTATGGCTTGTAAATTCATACAATGGTCCCTTAAGCCTTCATGTGAAATTTCGGGGCAAGACGACCCGTTTTCTATTTTTCACAAATTTTGAAACTTTTTACGGTTCGGGATTTTTTAAAAATTTTTTAAAAGGATTTTTGGCCCCAAATTTGGTAGACGTGTTCCTTGTTTTTTTGTTGGCATGCACAAAAACATTTAGCTAAAAACTCGAAGTGGAGAGGATTTTGTGATGGTTTGAAAAAAATGTCCCCATTTTAGACACTTTAATGGCTACTGGGAGTAAACTTATAAAATCTCAAATGCTCTTTAAGGGGGTGTGAGTTCTCAAGGTTTGATAAGGGATAGGGGGCCAATATAAGGGCCAAGTACCAGCACCCATCGCACATCATGTGCGCACACCCCCCGGCCACCCTAATCATCGGAACCCTCAAGGCCGCTAGTTAGGTTCTCGGCGATGCTTCGGCGATGGTGCCCCGGGTGAAAAAAAGTGTGGCACCAGCACATGCCCGAGCCTAGCATGTGCACCATGGCTCAAAATCAAACTTTGGCCAAGGCCTCGACCATCAATGGCACATGATGACGCATGGTGATGGCACATGCATCGACCATCATCGGCACAGGCTGCCCTTTGGTACAGGCACTTACCTCGACTGCCATCGACACCAAAGGCTGGCCCTTGGTGTGGGCGATTGCATTGAACACCATCGGCACATGCTGGGCCATGGTGCGGGTGGTTGCCTCGACCACCACCGGCACTTACTGAGCCCTGATCGGCCCCCGAAATGAACGTGTGGGCACTGAACCGACCGCTGGGGGGGATGCGTGTGCCGACCAAGGATCCTGCTACTGGTCCCACTCGGTTGTTGCCCCAAACGACGTCGATAGCTTCTGGCCCTTGGTTGGTCGAGACCGAGAATGCACTACGTATGACTAAGTCAACCCATGAAACGAGCGTGCGGGGGCTCAGCCGATCGGAGAGCCAAAATGTGCAAGCCGAGGATCGGCTCGATCCCCCTCTGTGTGGTGTCGATCCTGCTGTGGGTCCCTCGATTCGGTTGGGGCTTAGATCGGGGATTAACTCCGTATGCCTAAGTCAACCCACGAAACGAGCGTACGAGCACACAGCCGGTCGGAGAGGTAGGATGTGCAAGTCGAGGATCGGCCCGATCCCACTCTACGTGCTGCCAGTCCCACTACCACAACCCTCAGTTTGACTGGGGCTTAGACATGGAATAAACTCCGCATGCCTAAGCCAACCCATGAAATGAGCGTTTGGGCGCTCAGTCGATCAGAGAGGCAGAATGCACAAGCTGGGGATCAACCCAGTCCCCTCTGCATGTTGCCGATCCTACTGCTGGTCCTGCTATCGCAACCCTCGATCTGGTCTGATCTTAGACTAGGAATGAACTTCGTATGCTTAGACTGGGGATGAACTCCGTATGCCTAAGTCAACCCACGAAACGAGCGTGCATGCGCTCAGCCGGCCAGAGAGGTAGGATGCGTAAGTCGGGGATCGATCCGATCCCCTCTACTTCCTATCGATCCTGCTGCGGGTCCTACTACTGTAACCTTTGATCCGGTCCAATCTTAGACTAGGAGCGCACTACGTATGCCTAAGTTAACCCATGAAACGAGCGTACGGGCACTTAGCCGACCGGAGAGGCGGGACGCGCAAGCCGTGGATCAATCGAGTGGTAGTGGGTTCAGGCACATCTTCATATTTCTGCCGTGCCAATGCCATTTTTATGTCTTGTAAATTCATACAATGGTCCCTTAAGCCTTCATGTGAAGTTTCGTGGCAAGACGACCCATTTTCTATTTTCCTCGATTTTTGAAACTTTTTGCGGTTTGAGATTTTTTAAAATTTTTTTAGGAGTTTAGGCCCAAATTTGGTAGACGTGATCCTTGTATTTTTGTTGGCACACACAAACAGATTCAGCTAAAAACTTGAAGTGGAGAAGTTTTTTTGACCGTTTGAAAAAAATGTCCCCATTTCAAACACTTTAGTGGCTACTAGGAGCAAACCTATAAA
This sequence comes from Durio zibethinus, assembly GCF_002303985.1. The sequence goes on along the minus strand of NW_019167971.1, from coordinate 2,624,960 downwards.
ATCTCAAATGCTATTTAAGCGGGTGTGAGTTCTCGAGGTTTGATGAGGGATAGGGGGCCAATATAAGCGCCAAGTACCAGCACCCATCGCACATCATGTACGCACACCCCCCGGCCCCTCAATCGTCGGAACCCCCAATGCCACCGGTTACGTTCTACGACGATGCTCCGACGATGGTGCCCCGGGTGAAAAAAATGTGGCACCAGCACATGCCTGAGCCTAGCATGTGCACTGTGGCCCAAAATCGAACTTCAACCAAGGCCTCGACCATCAATGGCACATGATGGTGCATGGTGATGGCACATGCATCGACCATCATCGGCACAGGTGCCTTTTGGTACGGGCACTTGCCTCAACCGCCATTGGCACAAGCTGGGCCCTGGTGTGGGTGGTTGCCTTGACCACCATCGGCACAAGATGGCCCCTGGTGCAGGCGGTTGCCTCGACTACCATCGGCACATGCCGAGCCCCGATAGGCCACCGAAACGAGCGTACGAGCACCGAATCGACCACTGGGCGTGGGATACACAAACTGACCAAGAATCCTGCTGCTGGTCCCCCTCGATTGTTGCCCTAAACATCATCAATAGCCTCTGGCCCTTGGTTGGTCGAGACCAGGAATGCACTACATATGCCTAAGTCAACCCATGAAATGAGCGTGCGGGCGCTCAATCGACCGGAGAGCCAGAATGTGCAAGCCGAGGATCGTCCTGGTCCCCTTCTGCGTGCTATCGATCCCGCTGTGGGTCTCTCGATTCGATTGGGGCTTAGATTGGGAATGAACTCCGTATGCCTAAGTCAACACGAGAAACGAGCGTGCAAGGGCTCAGCCAGTCGGAGAGGCTGGATGCGCAAGTCGAGGATCGATCTGGTACCCTTTTGAATGCTGCTGTTGGTCTGATATTAGATTGGAAATGAACTTCATATGCTTAGACTGGAAATGAACTCTATATGCTTAGGCTGGGAATGAACTCCGTATGCCTAAGTCAACCCATGAAATGATCCTGCGGGTTCTAAGCCGGCTAGAGAGGCATAATGCGCAAGCCGGGGATCAGCCCGATCCCCCTCTACGTGCTGTCGATCCCGCTGCCACAACCCTCGGTCTGGTTGGGGCTTAGACATGGAATGAACTCTGTATGCCTAAGCCAACGCATGATAAGAGTGTGCGGGCTCTCAGTCGGTCGGAGAGGCAGAATGTGCAAACCGAGGATTGACCAAGTCCTTCCCTGCGTGTTGCTGATCCTACTGCTGGCCCTGCTACCGTAACCCTCGATCTGGTCTGATCTTAGACAGGTAATGAACTCTATATGCTTAGACTGGGGATGAACTCCGTATGCCTAAGTCAACCCATGAAACGAGTGTAAGGGCACTAAGCCGCCAAAGAGGCAGGATGCACAAGTCGTGGATCGATCGAGTGGTAGGTGGATTCAGGCACATCTTCATATTTCTTCCATGCCAATGCCATTTTTATGGTTTGTAAATTCATACAATGGTACCCTAAGCCTTCATGTGAAGTTTCGTGGCAAGACGAAATGTTTTCTATTTTTCATGATTTTTAAAACTTTTTACGGTTTGAAATTTTTTTAAATTTTTTTAGAAGGAGTTTCGGCCCCAAATTTGTTTGACAAGATCATTGTATTTTTTTTGCCATGTACAAAAAATTTTAGCTAAAAACTCAAAGTGGAGAAGATTTTGTGACCATTTGAAAAAAAATGTCCCTATTTCAAACACTTTAATGGCTACTGGGAGCAAACCTATAAAATCTCAAATGCTCTTTAAGGGGGTGTGAGTTCTCGAGGTTTGATGAGAGATAGGGGGCCAATATAAGGGCCAAGTACCAGCACCCATCGCACATTATGTGCGCAGACCCCCCGGCCCCCCCAATCACCGGAACCCTCAATGCCGCCGATTAGGTTCTCCGGTGATGCTTTGACGATGGTGCCCCAGGTGAAAAAAATGTGGCACCAGCACATGCGTGAGCCCGGCATGTGCACCGGGGCTTAAAATCAAACTTCGGCCAAGGCCTCGACCATTAATGGCACATGATGGCGCATAGTGATGGCACATGCGTCGACCATCATCGGCATAGGCTACCTAAGCCACGAAATGAACCCACGAGATCGGGCCAATCCCTGGTTTAGACTGGGAATGAACTCTGTATACCTAAATCAACCCACAAAATGAGCTTGCGGGCACTGAGCCGATCGAAAAGGCATAATGCGCAAGCCGGGGATCAGCCCAGTCCCCCTCTGCGTCCTATCGATCTGGCTGCCATAACCCTCGATCCGACTGGGGCTTAGACATGGAATGAACTCCGTATGCCTAAGCCAACTCATGAAACGAGCATGTGGGTGCTCAACCGATCGGAGAGGCAGAATCTGCAAGCTGGGAATCAGCCCGGTCCCCCTTGCGTGCCCTGATCTTGCTGCTAGTCCTACTGTCGGTCTTGCTGTCGCAACCCTCGGACTGGTCCGATCTTAGACTGGGAATGAACTCTGTATGCTTAGACAGGGGATGAACTCCGTATGCCTAAGTCAACCCATGTAACAAGCGTATGGGCGCTCAGTCGGCCAGAGAGGTAGGATGCGAAAGTCGGGGATCAACCCGATCCCCTCTGCATGCTGTCGATCCTGCTACGGGTCCTGCTGTCGTAACTCTTGGTCCGATCCAATCTTAGACTGGGAGCGCACTACGTATGCCTAAGTCAACCCATGAAACGAGCATGCGGGCACTTAGTCGGCCAGAGAGGCGGGATGCGTAAGCTGTGGATCGATCGAGTGGTAGGTGGGTTTAGGCACATCTTCATATTTTTGCCATTCCAATGCCATTTTTATGGCTTGTAAATTCATACAATGGTCCCCTAAGCCTTCTTGTGAAGTTTCGTGGCAAGATGACCCGTTTTCTATTTTTCAAGATTTTCAAAACTTTTTACGGTTCGAGATTTTTTAAAATTTTTTTAGGAGGAGTTTTGGCCCCAAATTTGTAGACGTGATCCATGTATTTTTGTTGGTACGTACAAAAAAATTCAGCTAAAAACTCGAAGTGGAGAAGATTTTGTGATTGTTTGAAAAAAATGTCCCCCTTTCAGACACTTTAATGGCTACTGGGAGCAAACCTATAAAATCTCAAATGCTCTTTAAGGGGGTGTGAGTTCTCAAGGTTTGATGAGGGATAGGGGGCCAATATAGGGGCCAATATAAATGCGAAGTACCAGCACCCATCGCACATCATATGCTAACACTCCCCGACCCCCCAATCGCTTAAACCCCTAATACCGCCGGTTAGGTTCTCCGACGATGCTCTGACGATGGTGCCCCGGGCGAAAAAAATGTGGCACCAGTGCATGCCGAACCCAGCATGTGCACCGTGGCTAAAAATCAAACTTTAGCCAAGGCCTTGACCATCAATGGCACATGATGGCGCATGGTGATAGCACATGCATCGACCATCATTAGCATAGGCTGCCCTTTGGTCCGGGCACTTGCCTCGACCGCCATCGGCACAAGCTGGGCCCTGGTGTGGGCGGTTGCCTTGATCACCATTGGCACATACCGACCCTTGGTGCTCGACCACCATCGGCACAAGATGGACCCTAGTGTGGGCGGTTGCATCGAACAGCATCGGCACATGCTGGGCCGTGGTGCGGGCGATTGCCTCGACCACCATCGGCACATGCCGAGCCTCGGTTGGCCCCCAAAATAAGCGTGCAGGCACTGAATCGACTACTAGGGGTGGAAAGCATGAGCCGACCAAGGATCCTGTCACTGGTCCCCCTCGATTGTTGCCCCAAACGCCGTCGATAGCCTTTGGCCCTTAGTTGGTCGAGATCAGGAATGCACTCCGTATGCCAAAGTCAACCCATCAAACGAGCGTGCGAGCGCTCATCCGATCGGAGAGCCAGAATGCACAAGCCAAGGATCGGCCCGATCCTCTTCTGTGTGCTTAGACTGGGAATGAACTCCGTATGCTTAGACTGGGAATGAATTCCATATGCCTAAGTTAACCCATGAAACGAGCGTGCGGGCACTGAGCAGGCCGAAGAGGCATAATGCGCAAGCCAGGGATCGACTCGGTCCCCCTCTGCGTACTGCCGGTCCCGCTGCCACAACCCTCAGTCTAGCTGGGGCTTAGACAAGGAATGAACTCCGTATGCCTAAGCCAATCCATGAAACGAGCGTGCGACAGCTCCGCTGGTCGGGGAGGCAGGATGCTCAAGCCGAGAGTCGACCCGGTCCCCCTCTGCGTGCTACTGTCGGTCCGATCTTAGACTAGGAATGAACTCCATATACTTAGACTGGGAATGAACTCCGTATGCCTAAGTCAACCCACAAAAACGAGCGTGCGGGCGCTGAGTAGGCTATAGATGCATAATGCGCAAGCCGGGGATAGGCCCGATCCCCCTCTACGTGCTGCCGGTCCCGCTACCACAACCCACGGTCCGGTTGGGGCTTAGACATGCAGTGAACTCCGTATGCTTAAGCCAACCCATGAAACGAGCGTGCGGAGGCTCAACCAGCCGGAGAGGCAGAATGCACAAGCTGGGGATCGGCCCGGTCCCCCCTTGCGTGCTACCGATCCTGCTACTGGGGGCAGGATACGCGAGCCAACCAAGGATCCCGCTACTGGTCCCCCTCGGTTGTTGCCCCAAATGCCGTCAATAGCATCTGGCCCTTGATTGGTCGAGATTAGGAATGCACTATGTATGCCTAAGTCAACCCATGAAACGAGCGTGCGGGCGTTCAACCGATCGGAGAGCCAAAATACGCAAGCCAAGGATCGGCCCAGTCCCCCTCTGTGTGAGGCTGATCCACTGCGGGTCCCTCGATTCGATTAAGGCTTAGACCGAGAATGAACTCCGTATGCCTAAGTCAACCCATGAAACGAGCGTGCGGGTGCTCAACCAGCCGAAGAGACAGGATGCACAAGTCGAGAATCAGCCCGATCCCCCTCTGCGTGCTGCTGTCGATCCGATCTTTAATTGGGAATGAACTTTGTATGCCTAAGTCAACCCACGAAATGAGTGTGCGGGCGCTGAGCAGGCTGGAGAGACATAATGCGCAAGCTGGGAATCGGCCCAGTCCCCCTCTACGTGCTACCTATCCAGCTCCTGGTCCCTTGGTCCGGTTGGGGCTTAGATTGGAAATAAACTCCGTGTGCCTAAGTCAACCCACGAAACGAGCGTGCGGGTGCTCAGTCGGCCGAAAAGGCAGGATACACAAATCGAGGATTGGCCCCGATCCCCCTCTCCATGCTGTTGTTGATCCCGCCACCGGTTCGATCTTAGACTGGGAATGATCTCCATATGCTTAGACTGGGAATGAACTTTGTATGCCTAAGTCAACCCACGAAACGAGCGTACGGGTGCTGAGCCGATCGGAGAGGCATAATGCATAAGCCAGGGATCGACCCGGTCCCCCTCTACATGCTACCGGTCCCGCTGCCACAACCTTCGGTCCAGCTGGGGCTTAGACGTGGAATGAACTCTGTATGCCTAAGCCAACATATGAAACGAGCTTGTAGGTGCTCAGCAAGCCGGAGAGGTAGAATGCGCAAGCCGAGGATCGGCCCGATCCCCCTGCGTGCTGTCAATCCTACTGCTTGTCTTGCTGCCGTAACCCTCAATCCGGTTCGATCTTAGACTGGGAATGAACTCCGTATGCTTAGATTAGAGATGAACTCCATATGCCTAAGTCAACCCATGAAATGAGCGTGCGGGAGCTCAGCCGGCCAGAGAGGCAGGATACACAAGTCGGGGATCGACCCGGTCCCTTCTGCGTGCTATCGATCCCGCTGTAGGTCCTGTTGTTGTAACCCTCGATCCAATCTGATCTTAGACTGGAAGCGCACTACATATGCCTAAGTCAACCCATGAAATGAGCATGCGGGCACTTAGCCGGCTGGAGAGGTGGGATGCGCAAGTCATGGATCGATCGAGTGGTAGGTGGGTTCAGGCACATCTTCATATTTCTGCCATGCCAATGCCATTTTTATGGATTGTAAATTCATACAATGGTCCCCTAAGGCTTCATGTGAAGTTTCGTGGCAAGACGACCCGTTTTCTATTTTTCATGATTTTTGAAACTTTTTACGGTTCGAGATTTTTTTAAATTTTTTTAGAAGGAGTATTGGCCCCAAATTTGGTAGACATGATCCTTTTTATTTTTGTTGGCATGCACAAACAAATTCAGCTAAAAACTCGAAGTGGAGAAGATTTTGTGACCGTTTGAAAAAAATGTCCCCATTTCAGACACTTTAATGGCTACTGGGAGCAAACCTATAAAATCTCAAATGCTCTTTAAGGGGGTGTGAGTTCTTGAGGTTTGATGAGGGATAGGGGGCCAATATAAGGGCCAAGTACTAGCACCCATCGCACATCATGTGCGCACACCCCCTGGCCCCCCAATCATCGGAACCCCCAATGCCGTCGGTTAGGTTCTCCGGCAATGCTCCGACGATGGTGCCCCAGGTAAAAGAAATGTGGGACCAGCACATGCCCGAGCCCAGCATGTGCATCGTGGCTCAAAATTGAACTTCGGCCAAGACCTCGACCATCAATGGCACATGATGGTGCATGGTGATGGCACATGCATCGACCATCATCGGCACAGGCTGCCCTTCGGTACAGATGTCACGAGCTCCAGCCTTAGACTCAGAATCCATGCGACCTTAGGCTTGGAATCTCCTCCTTTATGCCTAAGTTAGCCTAAAACACAAGCGTGCGGGCACTAGAACAATGAGAAGGGCTGATTACACAGGTTAAAGAGAAATAGGATAACAAGACAAAATTCTGGAAATGCTCTTGTATTCACTGAAACAAAAGTGTTTGATGGTGTACAAATGAGGGTGGAGCAGCCCTCTATTTATAGTTGAGGCTCCAGCTACACTTAATGACAATATCCCTAGAATAAAGGCTAAAATCAAGGGATTATACAGATTACAATCAATCAGGATGCTAACTCCTGATTTTTAAGGTCAACCAAATCTGCCAGGATGCTCCTGCTGATCCTGCCTGCTTCCAGAAGCTTCCCTTGTGTGTCCAGCACCTTAGGCCCTTTTGGATGTGGTACGGGCAGCTTGTATGCCAGGCCTTGGTCTCACGAGCTGGCCTGTAAGTTGGGCGGGCGTTCTGAACTCGTTTGCTAGGCTTTGCACGTAGATACTTGCTACCACGCTTGGTCTGCGGGCCTCAACGTCTGGCTCGCCTGCTGGTGCGCCTGATGTGCCTAGCGTGCCTACCCAGGGTGTGACATTCTCCCCCACCTAATTGCACAATGCCTTCATTGTGTCTTCTGCATGGTACTTCCTGATCTGGTCCCCGAACTACCATAAGTCATTTGCTGGTTCCCAGCTCACCTCACTGTCTGGAAGTCCCTTCCAACGCACCAAGTACTCTTGTCTTGGCTGATAGTTCTTTCGTCTCACCTCTTGATCAGCTATGATGCTGTGGACCTCCTTCTCATATGAGGCCCTTCTCCCAATGGTGCACGCTTTGACTCTGCCCATCTTGGATCTCCCTTATCCTCATGGAACGGCTTAAGCATGCTCACATGGAACACCGGGTGTACCCTCAACTTAGGTGGTATATCCAGCTTGTAGGCAACCTTGCCTACCCTCTTAACTACTCGAAAAGGTCCTTCATACCTCCGGACTAGGCCTTTATGTAGCCCCCTGTGGTGCACAATGGGATGCAGCTTCACCAACACCAAGTCTCCAACCTGGAACTGCACGTCCCACCTATTCTGGTCTGCCCACTTCTTCGACCTCTTGGTCACCTTTTGTAGACAAACTCTGGGCAAGTCTGTTTGCTCCTGCGATGCCTTGGCAAACTTGTATCCTGCTGGATTCGACCTGTATAACCTATAGCAATCAAACTGGGTGTTAGTGGTTGTTGCCCTGTCACAACCTCAAATGGGCTCTGGTTCGTTGCCTCGCTCCTTTGTAGCTTTGGCCAGTCCCTTTGTGTGGCACTCACATAGTGCCTGAGGTAGACCTCTAATAGTCCATTCACTCGTTCTATCTGCCCATCGGTCTGTGGATGCATGCTAGTGGAAAAGTTCAAGTCTGACCCCAACAGCTTGAACAACTTAGTCCAGAACCTACCCGTGAAATGCCCATCTCGATCACTAACAATGGTTCTCGACACTCTCCAGTACTTAACCATATTCTTCAAGAACAATCGAGCTGCCTTCTCGGCTAGGCACTCCTTGGTTGCTGGAATGAAGATTCCATATTCAAAAAACCTGTCCACCACTACCATGATGCTTCCAAACCCTTCTACTTTGGGTAGATCGACTATAAAGTCCAGAGAAACACTCTTCCATGGTTGCTCTTGCACTGGCAATGGCTCCAAGAGACCGCCTGGTTTCTTGAGCACCATCTTGTCCTATTGGCACACAAGACAAGTCTTCACATAAGCCTCCACATCATCCTTCATGTGCGGCCAGTAGTACCGATCCTCAATCAGTGCCAAGGTACGGCTCACTCCGGGGTGTCCAGCCCACCTTGAATCATGACATTCTTGCAAAACTTCCTTGCGGCCGTGCTACGGCACAAATAGTCTTCTGCCCCTGGTGTACAGTAAGCCATCCTGTAACCAAAATCGCCTAGTCTTACCTTGCTGGGCGTACTCCATCAAAGCCTTGGCTGTAGGATCATGCACAAGTCCCTTCTTGATGCACGGCACCAGTGACCCCTCTAGTTGGCTAATGGTAGCAAGGTTAGCCTTCCTGCTTAGGGCGTCTGCCACTAGGTTTGCTTGCCCTGGCTTGTACTCCATCTGGAAATCAAATTCCGTAAGAAAATCTTGCCATCTCACCTGCTTGGGGGATAGCTTCTTTTGCGTCTGGAAGTAGCTGGTTGCCACATTGTCCGTCCTCGCCATGAACCTCGACCCCAACAGGTAATGGCACCAAGTGCGCAAGCAGTGCACCACTGCAGTCATCTCCTTCTATTGGATCGTGTATCTACGTTTAGTCTCATTCAACTTCCTACTCTCAAACGCGACTGGACGTCCCTTCTGCATCAACACGCCCCCTATGGCAAAGTTTGATGCATCCGTATGCACCTCATACGGCTTGGCATGGTCTGGCAAGGCCAAGACTGGCTCTTTGATCACAGCTTGCTTTAACCTGTCAAAGGCTTCCTGGCACCCTGCGCTTCACTCTCATGCTCTCCCTTTCTTGAGCAAGTCAGTCAATGGCATGGCTATTGCTGAGTGACCTTTGATGAAGCACCTGTAGTAGTTAACCAACCCAAGGAACGATCTCAACTCAGTGACCTTGGCTGGTGGTTGCCACTTTAGGATGGCATGTATCTTACCTTCATCCATGCGTATCCTGCCACCTCCCACTATGTGGCCAAGGAATAAGATCTCTTGTTGGGCGAATCAGCACTTCTCCCTCAAGCTTGTGCGCGTAAACACCTCGAACACCTGTCTCAAGTGGTCTACATGCTCTCCTAAAATCTAGTTGTAGATCACAATGTCATCCAAATAAACCACAACAAATCGATCAAGGAATGACTGAAAATACCTTGTTCATAAGGGTGCAGAATGTTGCTGGGGTGTTCGTAAGTCTGAAAGGCATCACCAAGAACTCATACGAACCATACCTAGTGACACATGCTGTTTTTGGCTCATCTCCCTCCGTGATCCTGACTTGATAGTAGCCTAACCTCAAATCCAGCTTGGTGAACCACCTTGCGCTCCCAAGTTGATCGAACAAGTTCACAATGAGTGGGATGGGGTACTTGTTCTTGATGGTCAGCTTGTTCAAAGCCCGATAGTCTATGCACAGTTACAACGACTCATCATGCTTGCGCTGGAATAGAATCGGTGCACCATAGGGTACTTTCGATGGCCTGATGAAGCCAGCATCAACTAACTCTTTGAGCTGCTTCCTCAACTCTTCTAACTCTGGTGGAGACATTCGGTAAGGGGCTCTAGCTTGAGGCTTGGCCTTAGACACCAGCTCGATCTTGTGGTCCACCTCCTTCTTAGGTGGTAGCTTGCTAGGCAGCTTTGCGGGCATTACATCACTAAAGGTCTTCAGCACCTTTAGCACCTCCAAGGGTGACTCGGTCTTCTTCTCCCTTGGCTTATCATATTTCAGGGCTGCCAAGAATGTGTCTTCTTTTCTACTTACCACCTTGGCAAATTGGATGGCTGACACCACCCGTGACCTAACTCCAGACCCTCTCTTCAATGGCACTAGGCATTGGCACCGTGCATCCAAGATGCAAACACAATCGGCAAAAGGCACAAGGAGGGCATTAATCCGAACAAGGAAATCCAACCCAATCACAAACTCATAGTCGTCAAGGGGTATTACCTCAATGGTCTCCTTGCCTTTCCAGTCTCCAAGCTGCAACTCCACTCCCTGTGCTACTCCAATGGCTGGAACCTCCTTGGAGTTCACCGTTTTATTGGTACCAGTCCCTTTTTGCACCTTTAGTCCGAGCTTCCAAGCTCCATCACCTGAAATTAAAAGATGTGAGGTACCTGTGTCCACCAGTGCGCTCATCTTCTGACCCGTAACCATCAGATCCACAAATATCAAGCCTTTTGGCTTACGACTCCCCTTACTCTGGACAGCATTGAGCACCAACGACCCAAGCTTTGCTGCCCCTGACTCTGGCTCCTCGTCAGACTCCTTGTCTACAGTAGCCAGCTTGCCCTTCTGCGGGTAACTGCATGCTATGTAGCTCCCTCTACATAGGTAGCATGCTACTGGCTCTCAGTCCCCTTTTGCTTTACACTTGCCTACTGGTGGCTCCCTCTCGCCATCCTTGGTTGAACGGTCTTGGTCTCCATCCTTGACTCCCGGTCATGGTCCTTCCCCTTGGACTACTTCTTTCAGTCCCTATCGTCCCTGCCCTTACCCTTGGGCTTGGTAGACTCGAACTTGTTCAGAGGCTTGAACTCTATCAAGGCCTCGGCAGTAGTCATGGCTTTAGCCAAGTCATGAACTCCCCTCCTTTGTAACTCATGCTTCACCCACAACTTCAGCCCATCCATGAAAGCAAATAAGGCATCCCTTTCACCTAGATCCGAGATCTATAGCATCAGTTCAAAGAATTTTTGGACATACTCCCTTATGTCCCCTTGCTGGCTCAGCCTGCGTAACTTTGCCTGTGCCTCATCATCGGCATACTCCAGGTAAAATTGTTCTCTGAACTCCTTTTGGAACTCTGCCTAGGTTCCAATCTTGGCACTTCCACACCTGACATCATCACTCCTTACGCCTCCACCACAATAAGGCTACATCAGTGAGATACATAGCAGTGGTGCTTACCTTTATTGCCTTGTCTTGCATGCCCATAGCCTAGAAGTACTGCTTCATAGCCCGAAAGTAGTTGTCTATTTCCTTGGCCGCCCTAGTCCCCTTGAACTCCTTAGGCTTGGGGACCTCCAATCTAGATTTGGACACTCCGAAAAACATGCCATTCCCAATGGCAATCTTGCAAGCAACGAACTCACTGGTAAGCTCTTCCATCCGCTGGCGCATGGCCTCCATGCCATCGCACAAGGTCAGCACTTCAGCCTCCAAGGCCTTATTATTTTGGGTGATCACGTCCATGCCTTTGTTGAGAGAAGCTTCCAACTCACTTTGGATCTCCTCCCCCATGGAGTCTAGCGATGCAATGTGAGTCTCTACTTCTTCAAGCTTCTCCCTCATGTCACCCATGGTCACCTCCACCTTGGCCAGCCTACCGTCCATGGTAGACCAACTATCTCTTGAACTGGCTTTCTTGCCTCTTCCACGCCCATGTTTCTGGGCCTCTGGTTGTTGGCTAGCAACGTCACTTTAGGATGCCATCTCCTCAATCACGATCTAACCTACACACCACTAACACGCAGAATCAAACTTGCTCTGATACCAACTGTCACAACCTCTGACCTTAGACTCAGAATCCGTGCGACCTTAGGCTTGGAATCTCTTCCTTTATGCCTAAGTCAGCCTAAAACACAAGCATATGGGCACTAGAACAATGGGAAGGGCTGATTACGCAGGTTAAAAAGAAACAGGATAACAAGATAGAATTCTAGAAATGCTCTTGTATTCACTGAAACAGAAGTGTTTGATGGTGTACAAATGAGGGTGGAGCAGCCCTCTATTTATAGTTGAGGCTCCAGCTACACTTAATGGCAATATCCCTAGAATAAAGGCTAAAATCAAGGGATTATACAGATTACAATAAATCAGGATGCTAACTCCTGATTTTTAGGGTCAACCAAATCTGCCAGGATGCTCCAACCGATCCTACCTACTTCCAGAAGCTTCCCTTACGTGTCCAGCACCTTGGGCCCTTCTGGATGTGGTGCGGGCAGCTTGTATGCCAGGCCTTGGTCTCACAGGCTAGCCTGCAAGTTGATCGGGCATTCTGAACTGGTTTGTCAGGCTTTGTGCGTAGATACCCACCAGTACACCTGACCTGTGGGCCTCAACCTCTGGCTCGCTTGTTGGTATGCATGATGTGCCTGGAGCACTTGCCTAGGGTGTGACATGGGCACTTGCCTCGACTACCATCTGTACAAGCTGGGCCCTAGTGTGAGCGGTTGCCTCGACCACCATCAGCACAAGATGGCCCCTGGTGCGGGTGGTTGCATCAAACACTATCGATACATGCTGGGCCATGGTGCGGGTGGTTGCCTCGACCACCATTAGTACATGCCGAGCCCCAGTCGACCTCGAAATGAGCGTGCGAGCATCGAACCAACCGCTGGGGGTGGGATGCACGAGCTGACCAAGGATCCCGTTACTGGTCCCCCTCGATTGTTGCCCCAAACACCATCGATAGCCTCTCGCCCTTGGTTGGTCAAGATCGGGAATGCACTACATATGCCTAAGTCAACCCACAAAACGAGCGTGCGGGTGCTCAGCCGGTTGGAGAGCCAGAATGTGCAAGCCGAGGATCGGCCCGGTCCCCCTATGCATGCTGCCAATCCCATTACGGGTCTCTCAGTTCGGTTGGGGCTTAGAACAGGAATGAACTCCGTATGCCTAAGTCAACACATGAAATGAGCGTGCGGGCGCTCAGCCGACCGAAGAGCCAGGATGCGCAAGCCGAGGATCGGCCCGGTCACCCTCTGCGTGCTGTTGCCGATCCCGTTACCTGTCTGATCTTAGACTGGGAATGAACTCCATATGCTTAGACTGGGAATGAACTTCATATGCCTAAGTCAACCCATGAAACGAGCATGCGGGCGCTGAGCTAGTCGGAGAGGCATAATGCGTAAGCCAGGGATCGGTCTGGTCCCCCACTACGTGCTGTCGGTCCCGCTACCACAACCCTCGGTCTGGCTGGGGCTTAGACATAGAATGAACTTAGTATGCCTAAGCCAACCCATGAAACGAGCATGCGGGTGCTCAGCCGGTTGGAGAGGCAGAATGCGCAAGTCGAGAATCGACTCGGTCCCCTTCTGCGTGCTGCTGCCGATCCGATCTTAGGCTAGGAATGAACTTTGTATGCCTAAGTCAATCCACGAAACGAGTGTGCGGGCACTGAGCAGGCCGAAGAGGCATAATATGCAAGTCGGGGATCGGCCCGGTCCCCTCCAGCGAGCTTCCGATCCTATTACTGGTCTTGCTGCTGCAACCCTCGGTTCGGTCTGATCTTAGACTGGGAATGAACTCCATATACTTAGACTAGGGATAAACTTCGTATGCCTAAGTGAACACATGAAATGAGCGTGCGGGTGCTCAGCCGTCCAGAGAGGCAGGATGCGTAAGCCGAGGATCAACCTGGTCCCCTCGAAGATGACCCATTTTCTATTTTTCATGATTTTCAAAATGTTTTATGGTTCGGGATTTTTTTTAATTTTTTTAGAAGGAGTTTTGGCCCAAAATTTGGTAGACGTGATCCTTGTATTTTTGTTGGCTCGCATAAAAAAAATTCAACTAAAAACTCGAAGTGGAGAAGATTTTGTGACCGTTTGAAAAAAAATGTCCCCATTTCAGACACTTTAATGGCTATTGGGAGCAAACCTATAAAATCTCAAATGCTCTTTAAGGGGGTGTGAGTTCTTGAGGTTTGATGAGGGATAGGGGGCCAATATAAAGGCCAAGTACCAGCACCCATCGCACATCATGTGCCCACACCCCCCCACCCCCAATCGCCGGAACCCCCAATACCACCGGTTAGGTTCTCCAGTGATGGTGCCCCGGGCGAAAAAAAATATGGCACCAGCACATGCCCGAGCCCAGCATGTGCATCGTGGCTCAAAATTGAACTTCAACCAAGGCCTCGACCATCAATAGCACATGATGGCACATGGTGATGGCACTTGCATCGACCATCATCGGCACAGGCTGCCCTTTGGTGCGGGCACTTACCTCGACCGCCATTGGCACAAGCAGGGCCCTAGTGCAGACGGTTGCCTTGATCACCATCGGCACATGCCGGCCCTTGGTGAGGGCGATTGCCTCGACCACCATCGGCACAAGATGGCCCTTGGTGCGAGCGGTTGCATCGAACACCATCGACACATGCTGGTGTCATGGGCTCTGACCTAAGACTCAAAATTCGTGTGGCTTTAGGCTTGGAATCTTCTCCTTTGTGCCTACGTTAGCCTAAAACACAAGTGTGTGGGCACTAGAACACTGGGAAGGGCTGATTACGCAAGTTAAAGAGAAACAAGATAACAAGACAGAATTCTAGAAATGCTCTTGTATTCACTGAAACAGAAGTGTTTGATGGTGTACAAATGAGGGTGGAGTAGCCCTCTATTTATAGTTGAGGCTCCAACTACAACTTAATGGCAATATCCCTAGAATAAAGGCTAAAATCATGGGATTACAATCAATCAGGATGTTAACTCCTAATTTTCAGAGTCAACCAAATCTGCCAGGATGCTCCTGCTGATCCTACCTGCTTCCAGAAGCTTCCCTTGCGTGTCCAGCACCTTGGGCCCTTCTGGATGTGGTGCGGGCAGCTTGTATGCCAAGCCTTGCTCTCACGGGCTGCCCTGCAAGTTGGGCAGGCGTTCTGAACTCATTTGCTAGGCTTTACGCACAGATACCTGCCAGCACGCCTGTTCTACGGGCCTCAACCTCTGGCTCACCTGCTGGTCCGCCCGATGTGCCTGGCGCGCCTGCCAGGGCATGACATTCTCCCTCACCTGATTGTGCAATGCCTTCATTATGTCTTCTACATGGTACTGCCTGCTCTGGTCCCTGAACTGCCATAAGTCCTCTGTTGGTTCCCAGCTTGCCTCATTGTCTGGAAGTCCCTTCCAGCGCACCAAGTACTTATGTCTTGGTTGATAGTTCTTCTATCTCACCTCCCGGTCAGCTATGATGCTGTGGACCTCCTTTTCATATGAGGCCCCTGCTCCTAATGGGGCACGCTTTGACTCTGCCCATCCTGGATCTCCCTCATCCTCATGGAATGGCTTGCGCATGCTCACATGGAACACCAGGTGTACCCTCGGCTTGGGTGGCATATCCAGCTTGTAGGCAACCTTGCCTACCCTCTTTACTACTCGAAAAGGTCCCTTATACCTCTGGACTAGGCCTTTGTACAGCCCCCTATGGCGCACAATGGGATGCAGCTTCACCAACACCAAGTCTCCAACCTGGAACTGCACATCCCGCCTCTTCTAGTCTGCCCACTTCTTTGACCTCTTGGCCGCCTTGTGTAGGCAAACTCTGGCCAAGTCAGTTTGCTCCTGCCATGCCTTGGCAAACTTGTATGCTGCTGGATTTGGTCCTATATAACCTGCAGCAATCAAACCGGGTGTTAGTGGTTGTTGCCCTGTCACAACCTTAAATGGGCTCTGGTTCGTTACCTCGCTCCTTTGCAAGTTGTAGGAAAATTGTGCAATATCTAGTAGCTTTGGCCAGTCCCTTTGTGTGGCACTCACATAGTGCCTGAGGTAGACCTCCAATAGTCCATTCACTCGTTTTGTCTGCCCATCGATCTGCGGATGCATGCTGGTGGAAAAGTTCAAGTCTAACCCCAGCAGCTTGAACAACTCAGTCCAGAACCTACCCGTGAACTGCCCGTCCCAATCACTAACAATGGTCCTCGACACTACCCAGTACTTAACCATGTTCTTCAGGAACAATCGAGCTGCCTCCTCGGCTGGGCACTCCTTGGTTGCTGGAATGAAGATTCCATACTTGGAAAACCTATTCACCACTACCATGATGCTTCCAAACCCTTCTGCTTTGGGTAGACCAACTATAAAGTCCAGAGAAACACTCTCCCATGGTCGCTCTGGCACTGGCAATGGCTTCAAGAGACCTCCTGGTTTCTTGAGCTCCACCTTGTCCTATTGGCACACAAGACAAGTCTTCACATAGGCCTCCACATCGTCCCTCATGTGCGGCCAGTAGTATCGATCCTCGATCAGCGCCAAGGTGCGGCTCACTCCAGGGTGTCCAGCCCACCTTGAATCATGACATTCTTGCAAAACTTCCTTGCAGAGCTTCCCGTGCTGCGCACAAACAGTCTACTACCCCTGGTGTATAACAAACCATCCTGTATCCAAAACCGCCTAGTCTTACCTTGCTGGGCGTACTCCATCAGAGCTTTGGCTGTAGGATCATACGCAAGTCCCTCCTTGATGCGGGACACCAGTGACCCCTCTGGTTGGCTAATGGCAGCAAGGTTAGCATTCTTGCTCAGGGCGTCTGCCACTAGGTTCACCCGCCCCGGCTTGTACTCCATCTGAAAATCAAATTTCGTAAGAAAATCTTGCCATCTCGCCTGCTTGAAGGATAGCTTCTTCTGCATCTGGAAGTAGCTGGTTGCCACATTGTTCGTCCTAACCATGAACCTCGACCCCAATAGGTAATGGCACCAAGTGCGCAAGCAGTTCACCACTGCAGTCATCTCCTTCTCTTGGATCGTGTACTTACGTTCAGTCTCATTAAGCTTTCTGCTCTCAAACGTGACTGGACATCGCTCCTGCATCAACACGCCCTCTATGGCAAAGTCTGATGCATCCGTATGCACCTCATACAGCTTGGCATGGTCTGGCAAGGCGAAAATTGGCTCCTCTGTCACAGCCTGCTTCAACCTGTCAAAGGCTTCCTGGCACCCTGCGCTCCATTCCCATGCTCTCCCTTTCTTGACCAAGTCAGTCAATGGCATGGCTATTGCTAAGTGGCCTTTGATGAAGTGCCTGTAATAGTTAACTAGCCCAAGGAACGATCTCAACTCAGTGACCTTGGCTGACGGTTGCCACTCCAGGATGGCGTGTATCTTGCCTTCATCATGCGTATCCTGCCACCTCCCACTATGTGGCCAAGGAACGGGATCTCCTGCTGGGCAAATGAGCACTTCCTCCTCTTGACAAATAGCTTGTGTGCCCACAACACCTTGAACACCTGTCTCAAGTGGTCTACATGCTCTCCTAAAGTCGGGCTGTAGATCACAATGTCATCCAAATAAACCATAACAAACCGATCAAGGAATGACTGAAGTACCTTGTTGATAAGGGTGCAGAATGTTGCTGGGGCATTCGTGAGTCTGAAAGGCATCACCAAGAACTCATACGAACCATACCTAGTGACACATGCTGTCTTTGTCTCATCTCCCTCTGCGATCCTAACTTGATAGTAGCCCGACCTCAAATCCAACTTGGTGAACCACCTTGCGCTCCCAAGTTGATCGAATAAGTCCGCAATGAGTGGGATGGGGTACTTGTTCTTGATGGTCAGCTTGTTCAAAGCCCGGTAGTCTATGCACAGCCACAACGACCCATCATGCTTGCACTGAAATAGAACCGGTGCACCATAGGGTGCCTTCGATGGCTTGATGAAGCCAGCATCAACTAACTCTTTGAGCTACTTCCTCAACTCCTCCAACTCTAGTGGAGACATTTGATAAGGGGCTCTAGCTGGTGGCTTGGCCTCGGACACCAGCTTGATCTTATGGTCCACCTCCCTCTTAGGTGGTAGCTGCTAGGCAGCTTTACGGGCATCACATCACTAAAGGTCTTCAGCACCTTTAGCACCTCTAAGGGTGACTCGATCTCCTTCTCCCTTGGCTCATCATATTTTAGGGCTACCAAGAAGGTGTCTTCTTGTCTGCTTACCACCTTGGCAAATTGGATGGCTGACACCACCCGTGACCCAACTCTAGACCCTCTCCTCAATGGCATTAGGCATTGGCATCGTGCATCCAAGATGCAAACACAATCGGTAAAGGGCACAAAGAGGGCATTAATCGAAACAAGGAAATCCAATCCAATCACAAATTCATAGTCATCAAGGGGTATTACCCTTATGGTCTCCTTGCCTTTCCAATCTCCAAGCTGCAACTCCACCCGCCGTGCTACTCCAATGGCTGGAACCTCTTTGGAGTTCACCGTCTTAATGGTACCAGTCCCTTTTTGTACCTTTAGTCTGAGCTTTCGGGCTTTATCACCTGAAATAAAAAGATGTGAGGCACCTGTGTCCACCAGTACGCTCACCTTCTGACCCGCAACCATAAGATCTGTAAACATCAAGCCCTTTGGCTTGCGGCTCCCCTTATTCTGGACAGCTTTGAGCACCAATGACCCAGGCTTTGCTGCCCCTGACTCTGGCTCCTTGTCAGACTCCTTGTCTACAGCAGCCAGCTTACCCTTCTGTAGGTAATTACGCGCTATGTGGATCCCTCCACATAGGTAGCATGCTAGTGGCTCTCGGTCCCCCTTTGCTTTCCACTTGCCTACTGGTGGCTTCATCTCGCCATCTTTGGTTGAACGATCTTAATCTCCATCCTTGGACTCTCGATCATGATCTTTCCCTTTGGACTGCTTTTTTCGGTCCCTATCGTCCCTGCCCTTACCCTTGGGCTTGGTAGACTCGAACTTGTTCAGAGGCTTGAACTCTATCAAGGTCTCGGCAGTAGTCATGGCTTTAGCCAAGTCATAAACTCCCCTCCTTTATAGCTCATGCTTCACCCACGGCTTCAGCCCATCCATGAAAGCAAATAAGACGTCCTTCTCACCTAGATTCAAGATATGTAGCATCAGTTCAGAGAATTTTTGGACATACTCCCTTATGTCTCCTTGTTGGCATAGCCTGCGTGACTTTGCCTGTGCCTCATCATCAGCATACTCTGGGTAAAATGGTTCTCTAAACTTCTTTTGGAACTCTGCCCAGGTTCCAATCTTGGCGCTCCCATGCCTGACATCATCACACCTGTGCCTCCACCATAATAAGGCTACATCAGTGAGATACATAGCAGCGGTGCTTACCTTTTTCACCTCATCTTGCATGCCCATGGCCTGGAAGTACTGCTCCATACCCCAAAGGTAGTTGTCTACTTCCTTGGCTACCCTAGTCCCCTTAAACTCCTTAGGCTTAGGGACATCCAATCTGGATTTGGACACTCCAGCAAACATGCCATTCCCAATGGTAGTCTTGCAAGCAACGAGCTCATTGGCAAGCTCTTCCATCCGCTAGCGCATGGCCTCCATGGCATCGCGCAAGGCCAGCACTTCAGCCTCTAAAGTCTAATTCTTTCAGGTGAACACGTCCAAGCCTTTGTTGAGAGCAGCTTCCAGCTCGCTTTGGATCTCCTCCCCCATGGATTCTAGCGATGCAATGTGAGTCTCTACCTCCTCAAGCTTCTCCCCCATGTCGCCCATGGTCACCTCCACCTTGGCCAGCCTACCGTCCCTGGTAGACCAGATATCTCTAGAACTGGTTTTCTTGCCTCTTCCACGCCCATGCTCCTGGGCCTCTGGTTGTTGGCTAGCAACATCGCTTTGGGATGCCATCTCCTCAATCATGATCTAACCTGCACAACATAAACACGTAAAATCGAACTTGCTCTGATAGCAACTGTCACGGGCTCTGACCTAAGACTTAGAATCCGTGCGGCCTTAAGATTGGAATCTTCTCCTTTGTGCCTAAGTCAGCCTAAAACACAAGCGTGCGGGCACTAGAACACTGGGAAGGGCTGATTATGCAAGTTAAAGAGAAACAGGATAACAAGAAAAAATTCTGGAAATGCTCTTGTATTCACTGAAACAGAAGTGTTTGATGGTGTACAAATGAGGGTAGAGCAGCCCTCTATTTAGAGTTGACGCTTCAGCTACAACTTAATGGCAATATCCCTAGAATAAAGGCTAAAATCATGGGATTACAATCAATTAGGATGCTAACTCTTGATTTTCAAGGTCAACCAAATCTGCCAGGATGCTCCTGCTGATCCTGCCTACTTCCAGAAGCTTCCCTTGCGTGTCCAGCACCTTGGGCCCTTTTGGATGTGGTGCGGGTAGCTTGTATGCCAGGCCTTGGTCTCACGGGCTGGCCTGCAAGTTGGGCGGGCGTTCTAAACTCGTTTGCTAAGCTTTGCGCACAGATACCCGCCAGCACGCCTGGTCTGTAAGCCTAAACCTCTGGCTCACTTGCTGGTCTGCCTGATGTGCCTGGCACGCCCTCCCAGGGTGTGACACTGGGCCGTGGTGCGGGCGGTTACCTCAACCACCATCGGCACATGTCGAGCCTTGGTCGACCCCTGAAACGAGCGTGTGGCCATCGAACTGACCATTGGGGGCGGGATGCGCGAGCCGACCAAGGATCTCGCTACTGTCCCCCTCGGTTGTTACAACCAACACTGTCGATAGCCTCTGGCCCTTGATTGGTCGAGATCGGGAATGCACTACATATGCCTAAGTCAACCCATGAAATGAGCGTGTAGGCGCTCAGCTGGCCGGAGAGCCAAAATGCGTAAGACAAGGATCGACCCAGTCCCCTTCTGCGTGCTACCGATCCGGCTGTGGGTCCCTCGGTCAGGTTGGGGCTTAGACCAGGAATGAACTCCATATGCCTAAGTCAACCAATGAAACATACGTGCGGGCACTCAACCGACCAGAGAGGCAGGATGCGTAATCCGAGGATCGGCCCAGTCCCCCTCTGCGTGCTGCTGTCGATCCGATCTTAGACTGGAATGAACTCTGTATGCTTAGACTGGGAATGAACTTCGTATGCCTAAGTCAACCCACGAAACAAGCATGCGGGTGCTGAGCAGGTCAGAGAGGCATAATGCACAAGCCGAGGATCGACTCGGTCCCCCTCTGTGTGCTGTCGGTCCCGCCGCCACAACCCTCGGTCCAGTTGGGGCTTAGACATGGAAGGAACTCTGTATGCCTAAGCCAACCCATTAAACGAGCATCCGTGACTCATTCGACCGGAGAGGTAGAATGCGTCAGTCGGGGATCAGCCCGATCCCTCCCTGCGTGCTGTAGATCTTACTGCTGGTCCTGCTATCGTAACTCTCGGTCTGATCTAATCTTAGACTGGGAATGAACTCCACATGCATAGACTGGGGATGAACTCCGTATGCCTAAGTTAACCCACGAAACGGGCGTGCGGGCGCTTAGCCAGCCAGAGAGGCAAGATGCGCAAGTCGACGATCGATCGGGTCCCCTCTGGGTGCTGTGATCCCACTGCAGGTCCTGCTACCGCAACCCTCGATCCAGTCTGATCTTAGACTGGGAGCGCACTACGTATGCCTAAGTCAACCCACGAAACCAACGTGCAGGCACTTAGTTGACCGGAGAGGCGGGATGTGCAAGCCGTGGATCGATCGAGTGGTAGGTGGGTTCAGGCACATCTTCATATTTCTACCATGCCAATGCCATTTTTATGGCTTGTAAATTCATACAATGGTCCCCTAAGCCTTCATGTGATGTTTCGTGGCAAAAAGACCCATTTTTTATTTTTCCTGATTTTCAAAACTTTTTACGGTTCGGTATTTTTTAAAATTTTTTTAGAAGGAGTTTTGGCCTCAAATTTGGTAGATGTGATCCTTGTATTTTTGTTGGCACACACAAACAAATTCAACTAAAAACTTAATGTGGAGAAGATTTTGTGACCATTTGAAAAAAATTTCCCTATTTCAGACACTTTAATGGCTACTGGGAGTAAACCTATAAAATCTCAAATGCTCTTTAAAGGGATGTCAATTCTCGAGGTTTGATGAGGGATAGGGGGCCAATATAGGGGCCAAGTACTAGCACCCATCGCACATCATGTGGGCACACCCCCGGCCCCCCTAATCACCGAAACCACCAATACTACCGGTTAGGTTCTCCGACGATGGTGCCTCAGGCAAAAAAAATGTGGCTCCAGCACATGCCCTAGCCCAGCATGTGCACCACGGCTCAAAATCGAACTTCGACCAAGGCATCGACCATCAATGGCACATGATGACGCATGGTGATGGCACATGCGTCGACCATCATCGACATAGGCTGCCCTTTGGTACGGGCACTTGCCTCGACCGCCATCGGCACAAACTGGTCCCTGGTACAGGCGGTTGCCTTGACCACCATCGACACAAGATGGCCCCTAGTACGGGCGGTTGCATCGAACACCATTGGCACATGCTGGGCCGTGGTGTGGGCGGTTACCTCGACCACCATCGGCACATGCTGAGCCTCGGTCGGCCCCCAAAATGATCGTGCGAGTATCGAACCGATCGTTAGGGATGGGATGCACGAGCCGACCAAGGATCCCGCTGCTGGTCCCCCTCGATTGTTGCCCCAAATGCCATCAATAGCCTCTGGCCCTTGGTTGGTTGAGACAAAAAATGCACTACGTGTGCCTAAGCCAACCTATGAAACAAACGTGTGGGCGCTCAGTCGGTCGGAGAGACAGAACGCGCAAGCTGAGGATCGGCCCGGTCCCTCTCTACGTGCTGTCGATCCCGCTGTGGGTCCCTCAGCCTGGTTGGGGCTTAGATCGAGAATGAACTCCGTATTCCTAAGTCAACCAACAAAATGAGCCTATGGGCGCTCAGTAGGCCGGAGAGGCAGGATGCGTGAGCCAAGGATCAGCTCGATCCCCCTCTGTGTGCTGCTGCTGCTCTGATCTTAGATTGGGAATGAACTCCATATGCTTAGATAGGGAATGAACTCTGTACGCCTAAGTTAACCCACAAAATGATTGTGCAGGCGTTGAGCCGACCGGAGAGGCATAATGTGCAAGCCGGGGATCGGCCCGGTCCCCCCTGCGTGCTGTCGATCCTACTGCTGGTCCTGCTACTGCAACCCTCGATCCGGTCTGATCTTAGACTGGGAATGAACTCCGTATGCTTAAACTAGGGATGAACTTCGTATGCCTAAGTCAACCCATGAAACGAGCGTGTGGGCGCTCAGCCAGCCAGAGAGGCAGAATGCGTAAGTCGGGGATCGACCTGATCCCCTCTGTGTGCTGTCGATCCCGCTGTGGGTCCTACTACCACAACCCTTGGTCCGGTCCAATCTTAGACTGAGAGCGCACTATGGATGCCTAAGTCAACCCGTAAAACGAGCGTGCAGGCACTTACCCGATCGGAGAGGCAGGATGCACAAGCCGTGGATCGATCGAGTGGTAGATGGGTTCAGGCACATCTTCATATTTCTGCCATGCCAATGCCATTTTTATGGCTTGTAAATTCATACAAAGGTCCCCTAAGCCTTCATGTGAAGTTTCGTGGCAAGACAACTCCTTTTCTATTTTTCATGATTTTAGAAACCTTTTACGGTTTGGGATTTTTTAAAATTTTTTTAGAAGGAGTTTTGGACCCAAATTTGGTAGACGTGATCCCCGTATTTTTGTTGGCACGCACAAAACATTCAGCTAAAAACTCGAAGTGGAGAAGATTTTGTGTCCGTTTGGAAAAAAGTCCCCATTTTAGACACTTTAATGGCTACTATGAGCAAACCTATAAAATCTCAAATGCTCTTTAAGGGGGTGTCAGTTCTCGAGGTTTGATGACGGATAGGGGCCAATATAGGGGCCATGTACTAGCACCCATCGCACATCATCTGTGCACACCTCCCGGTCCCCCCAATTGTCGGAACCTCCAATGCTGCTGGTTAGGTTCTTTGGTGATGGTGCCTCAGGCAAAAAAAATGTGGCACCAACACATGCCCGAGCCCAGCATGTGCACCACGGCTCAAAATCGAACTTCAACCAAGGCCTTGACCATCAATGGCACATGATGGCGTACGGTGATGGCACATGCATCGACCTTCATCGGCACAGGTTGCGCTTTGGTACGGGCACTTGCCTCGACCACCATCGGCACAAGCTGGTCCCTAGTGCGGGCGGTTGCCTCGACCACCAAGATAGCCCCTAGTACGGGTGGTTGCATCGAACACCATCGGCACATGCTAGGCCGTGGTGCGGGCGGTTGCCTCGACCACCATTGGTACATGCCGAGCCCCGATCGGCCCTCGAAATGATCGTGCGAGCACTGAATCGACCGTTGGGGGTGGGATGCATGAGCTGACCAAGGATCCCGCTGCTGGTCCCCCTCGGTTGTTGCCCCAAACGCCATCGATAGCCTCTGGCCCTTGGTTGGTTGAGACCGGGAATGCACTACGTTTGCCTAAGCCAACCCGTGAAACGAGCGTGCGGGCACTCAGTCGGTCGAAAAGACAGAATGCTGAAGCTGAGGATCGACCCGGTGCCTCTCTGCATGCTGCCCATCCCGCTATGGGTCCCTTGGTTTGGTTGGGGCTTAGATCGTGAATGAACTCCGTATTTCTAAGTCAACGAACAAAACGAGTGTATGGCCGCTCAGCAGGCCGGAGAGGCAGGATGCGCGAGCCAAGGATCAGCTCGGTCCCCCTCTGCGTGCTACTGTTGCTCCAATCTTAGACTGGGAATGAACTCTGTATGCTTAGACTTGGAATGAACTCCCTATGCCTAAGTTAACCCACGAAATGAGTGTGCGGGCACTGAGCCCGTCGGAGAGGCATAATGCGTAAGCCAGGGATCGGCCCGGTCCCCCTCTGCGTGCTGTCAGTCCCGCTGCCACAACCCTCGGTCCAGCTGGGGCTTAGACATGGAATGAACTCCGTATGCCTAAGCCAACCAACGAAATGAGCGTGCGGGCGCTCAGCCAGCTAGAAAGGCAGAATGTGTACGTCGGGGATTCACCCGGTCCCCCCTGCGTGCTGTCGATCCTGCTGCTGGTCCTGCTACCGCAACCCTCGATCCGGTCCGATCTTAGACTGGGAATGAACTCCGTATGCTTAGACTGGGGATGAACTTCGTATGCCTAAGTCAACCCACGAAACGAGTGTGTGTGCACTCAGTCGGCCAGAGAGGTAGGATGCGCAAGCCGGGGATCGACCCGATCCCCTCTGTATGCTGTCGATCCCGCTGTGGGTCCTACTATCGCAACCCTCGGTCTGATCCAATCTTAGACTGGGAGCGCACTACGTATGCCTAAGTCAACCCACGAAACGAGCGTGCGGGCACTTAGCCGGCTGGAGAGGCGGGATGCGCAAGCCGTGGATCGATCGAGTGGTAGATGGGTTCAGGCACATCTTCATATTTCTGCCATGCCAATGCCATTTTTATGGCTTGTAAATTCATACAAAGGTCCCCTAAGCCTTCATGTGAAGTTTCGTGGTAAGACGACTCGTTTTTTATTTTTCACGATTTTAGAAACCTTTTACAGTTCGAGATTTTTTAAAATTTTTTTAGGAGTTTTGGACCCAAATTTGGTAGACGTGATCCTCGTATTCTTTTTGGCTCACACAAAATATTCAGCTAAAAACTCAAAATGGAGAAGATTTTGTGTCCATTTGGAAAAAAGTCCCCATTTTAGACACTTTAATGGCTACTGGGAGCAAACCTATAAAATCTCAAATGCTCTTTCAGGGGGTGTGAGTTCTTGAGGTTTGATGAGGGATAGGGGGCCAATGTAAGGGCCAAGTGCCAGCACCCATCACACGTCATGTGCGCACACCCCTCGGCTCCCCCAATCACCGGAACCCCCAATGCCACCGGTTAGGTTCTCCGGCGATGCTCCGACGATGGTGCCTTGGGCGAAAAAAATGTGGCACCAGCACATGCTGGAGCCCATCATGTGCACCGTGGCTCAAAATCAAACTTCCGCCAAGGCCTCGACCATCAATGGCACATGATGGCGCATGGTGATGGCACATGCAACGACCATCATCGACACAGGCTGCCCTTTGGTACGGGCACTTGCCTCAACCACCATTGGCACAAGATGGCCCCTGGTGCGAACGGTTGCATCGAACACCATCGACACATGTTGGGCTATCGTACGGGTGGTTGCCTCGACCACCATCGATACAAGACGAGCCCCAGTCGGCCACCGAAATGAACGTACGAGCATCGAACCAACCTCTAGGGGCGGGATGCGTGAGCCGACCAAGGATCCCGCTGCTGGTCCCCATCGGTTGTTGCCCCAAATGCCATCGATAGCCTCTGGCCTTGGTTGGTCGAGACTGGGAATGCATTACGTATGCCTAAGTCAACTCATGAAACGAGCGTGCGGGCGCTCAACCGGTCGGAGAGCCAGCATGCACAACCTGAGGATCAGCCCGATCCCCCTCTGCGTGCTGTCAATCCCGTTGCGGGTCCCTCGATCCAGTTGGGGCTTACACTAGGAATGAACTCGATATGCCTAAGTCAACCCACGAAACGAGCGTGCGGTCCCGAAGAGGTAGGATGCGCAAGTCGAGGATCGGCCCGGTCCCCCTCTGCATGCTGTTGTCGATCCGATCTTAGACTAGGAATGAACTCCGTATGCTTAGACTGGGAACGAACTTCGTATGCTTAAGTCAACCCACGAAACGAGTGTACGGGCGCTCAGCAACCAGAGAGGCAAGATGCGCAAGCGAAGATCGGCCCGGTCCCCCTCTGCGTGCTGGTGTCGGTCCGATATTAGACTAGGAATGAACTCCGTATGCTTAGACTGGGAATGAAATCCATATGCCTGAGTCAACCCACGAAATGAGCATGCGGGCGTTGAGCTGACCGGAGAGGCATAATGCATAAGCCAGGGATTAGCCCGGTCCCCCTCTGCATGCTGCCAGTCCCACTGCCACAACCCTCGGTCCGGCTGGAGCTTAGACATGGAATGAACTTCGCATGCCTAAGCCAACCCACGAAACAAGCGTGCGGGCGCTCAACTGACCGGAAGAGGCAGAATGCGCAAGTCGGGAAACGGCCAGGGCCCCCCCTACGTGCTGTTGATCCTGCTCCTAGTCCTGCTATCGCAACCTTCGGTCCGATCTGATCTTAGACTGGGAGTGCGCTATGATGCCTAAGTTAACCCACAAAACGAGCGTGCGGGCACTTAGCCGGTCGGAAAAGCGAGATGCGTAAGCCGAGGATCGATCTGGTGGTAGGTGGGTTCAGGCACATCTTCATATTTTTGCCCTGCCAATGCCATTTTTATGGCTTGTAAATTCATACAATGGTCCCCTAAGCCTTCATGTGAAGCTTCGTGGCAAGACGACCTGTTTTTTATTTTTCATGATTTTCAAAACTTGTTACGGTTTGAGATTTTTTAAATTTTTTAGAAGGAGTTTTGGCCCCAAATTTGGTAGACGTGATCCTTGTATTTTTGTTGGCATGCATAAACAAATTCAGCTAAAAACTCGAAGTAGAGAAGATTTTGCGACCGTGTGAAAAAAATGTCCCCATTTCAGACACTTTAATGGCTACTAGGAGCAAACCAATAAAATCTCAAATGCTCTTTAAGGGGGTGTGAGTTCTCGAGGTTTGATGAGGGATAGGGGGCCAATATAAGGGCCTAGTACCAGCACCCATTGCACATTATGTATGTACACCCCCCGGCTCCCTAATCACCGAAACCCCCAATGCCGCTGGTTAGGTTCTCCGACGATGCTCCAGCAATGGTGCCTCAGGCGAAAAAAATGTGGCACCAGCACATGCCCGAGCCCAGCATGTGCACCATGGCTCAAAATTGAACTTCGGCCAAGGCCTCAACCATCAATGGCACATGATGGCGCAGAGTGATGGCACATGTATCAACCATCATCGGCACAGGTTACCCTTTGGTATGGGCACTTGCCTCGATCGCCATCGGCACAAGCTGGTCATTGCTGTGGGCGGTTGCCTCGATCACCATCGATACATGCCGGCCCTTGGTGTGGGAGATTGCCTCGATCACCATCGACACAAGATGGCCCCTGGTGCGAACGGTTGCCTCGACCACCATCGGTACATGTCGAGCCCCGATCGACCCCCGAAATGAGTGTACGAGCACTGAACCGACCGCTGTGGGTGGGATGCACGAGCCGGCCAAGGATCCCGTTACTGGTCCCCCTCGGTTGTTACCCCAAACGCCATCGATAGCCTCTGGCCCTTGGTTGGTCGAGATCAGGAATGCACTATGTATGCCTAAGTCAACCCATGAAATGAGCGTACGAGCGCTCAACCGGTTGAAGAGCCAGAATGCGTAAGCTGAGGATCGACCTGGTCCCCCCTGTGTGCTGTCGATCCCACTGTGGGTCCCTCGGTCCGATTGGGGCTTAGACTGGGAATGAACTCTGTATGCCTAAGTTAACCCACGAAAGGAGTATGTGGGGGCACAGCCAACCGGAGAGGCAGGATGCGAAAGTCGAGGATCAGTCCGGTCCCCCTCTGCGTGCTACTATCGGTCTGATCTTAGAGTAGGAATGAACTCCATATGTTTAGACTGGGAATGAACTTCGTATGCCAAAGTCAACCAACGAAATGAGCGTGCGGGCGCTGAGCAGGCCGGAGAGGCATAATGCACAAGCTGAGTGTCGGTCCGGTCCCCCTCTGCGTCTTACCAGTCCCGTTGCCACAACCCTCGGTTCAGCTGGGGCTTAGACATGGAATGAACTTCGTATGCCTAAGCCAACCCATGAAATGAGCGTGCGGGGGCTCAATCGATCGGTGAGGCAGAATGCGCAAGCCAAGGATCGGCCCGATCCCCCCTGCGTGCTATCGATCCTGTTGCTGGTCCAACTACCACAACCCTCGGTCTGATTCGATCTTAGACTGGGAATGAACACCATATGCTTAGACTGGGGATGAACTCCGTCTGCCTAAGTTAACACACAAAACGAGCTTGCGGGTGCTCAGCCAGCCAAAGAGGTAGGATGTGCAAGTCGAAGATCGACCCGATCCCCTCTGCGTGCTGTCGATCCCGCTGCGGGTCCTGCTACCGCAACCCTTGGTCTGGTCCAATCTTAGACTGAAAGCACACTACGTATGCCTAAGTCAACCCACGAAATGAGCATGCGAGCACTTAGCCGACCGGAGAGGCAGGATACACAAGTCATGGATCGATCTAGTGGTAGGTGGGTTCAAGCACATCTTCATATTTCTGCCGTGCCAATGCCATATTTATGATTTGTAAATTCATACGATGGTCCCCTAAGCCTTCATGTGAAGTTTCGTGGCAAGACACCCATTTTTTATTTTTCACGATTTTTGAAACTTTTTACGGTTCGAAATTTTTTAAAATTTTTTAAGGAGTTTTGGCCCCAAATTTGGTAGACATGATCCTTGTATTTTTGTTGGCACGCACAAACAAATTCAGCAAAAAACTTGAAGTGGAGAAGATTTTGTGACCGTTTGAAAAAAATGTCCCCATTTCAGACACTTTAATGGCTACTGGGAGCAAACCTATAAAAGCTCAAATGCTCTTTAAGGGGGCGTGAGTTCTTGAGGTTTGATGAGGGACAGGGGGCCAATATAAGGGCCAACTACTAGCACCCATCGCACATCATGTGCGCACACCCCCCGGCCCCCCAATCGTCGGAAACCCTAATGTTGTCGGTTAGGTTCTCTGACGATGCTCCGGCGATGGTACCCCGGGCAAAAAAGATATGGCACCAGCACATGCCCAAGCGCAGCATGTGCACCATGGCTCAAAATTGAACTTCGGCCAAGGCCTCGACCATCAATGGCACATGATGGCGCATGGTGATGGCACATGCATCAACCATCATCGACACAGGCTACCCTTTGGTACGGGCACTTGCCTCAACCGCCATCAACACAAGCTAGGCCCTGGTGCAGATGGTTGCCTCGACCACCATCGGCACAAGATGGCCCCTAGTGTGGGCGGTTGCATCGAACACCATCGGCATATGCTGGGCCATGGTGCGGGCGGTTGCCTCAACAACCATCGGCACATGCCGAGCCCCAGTCCGCCCCTAAAACGAGCATACGAGCACCGAACCGACTGCTGGGGGTGGAATGTGTGAGCCGACCAAGGATACCACTGCTGGTCCCCCTCGATTGTTGCCCTAAACTCCGTTGATAGCCTCTGACCCTTGGTTGTCGAGACTGGGAATGCATTATGTATGCCTAAGTCAACCCATGAAATGAGCGTGCAGGCGTTCAGCCGACCGGAGAGCCAAAATGTGCAAGTCGAGGATCGGCCGGGTCTTCCTCTACGTGCTATCGATCCCGCTGCGGGTCCCTAGGTCCAGTTGGGGCTTAGACCGAGAATGAACTCCGTATGCCTAAGTCAATCCATGAAATGAGCGTATGGATGCTCAACCGGTCGAAGAGGCAGGATGCACAAGTCGAGGGTTAGCCCGGTCCCCCTCTGAGTGCTGCTGTCGGTCTGATCTTAGACTAGGAATGAGCTCTGTATGCTTAGACTGGGAATGAACTCCGTATGCCTATGTTAACCCACGAAATGAGCGTACAAGCGCTGAGCCGACTGGAGAGGCATAATGAGCAAGCCAGGGATCAGCCCGATCCCTCTTTGTGTGCTGTCGATCCCGCTGCCACAACCCTCGATCCGGTTGGGGCTTAGAGATGGAATGAACTCCGTATGCCTAAGCTAACCCACGAAATGAGCATGCGGGCACTCAACCGACCGGAGAGGCAGAATACATAAGCCAGGGATCGACTCGGTCCCTTCTGCATACTGTCGATCCTACTACTGGTCTTGCTATCGTAACCCTCAGTCTGATCCGATCTTCGACTGGGAATGAACTCTATATGCTTAGACTTGGTATGAACTCTGTATGCCTAAGTCAACCCACAAAACGAGTGTGAAGGCGCTCAGCCGGCCAGAGAGGTAGGATACACAAGTCGAGGATCGACTCGATCCCTTCTGTGTGCTGTCAATCCCGTTACGGGTCCTGCTACCACAACCTTCGGTCTGGTCTGATCTTAGATTGGGAGCACACTACGTATGCCTAAGTCAACCCACGAAATGAGCGTGCTGGCACTTAACCGACCGGAGAGACGGGATGCGCAAGCCGTGGATCGATCGAGTGGTAGGTGGGTTCAGGCACATCTTCATGTTTCTGCCATGCCAATGCCATTTTTATTACTTGTAAATTCATACAATGGTCCCCTAAGCCTTCATGTGAAGTTTAGTGGCAAGACGACCTGTTTTCTATTTTTCATGATTTTTGAAACTTTTTACGGTTTGAGATTTTTTAAAATTTTTTTAGAAGGTGTTTTGGCCCCAAATTTGGTAGACGTGATCCTTTTATTTTTGTTGGCACGCATAAAAAAATTCAGCAAAAAACTCGAAGTGGAGAAGATTTTGTTATCGTTTGAATAAAATGTCCCCATTTCATACACTTTAATGGCTACTGGGAGTAAACCTATAAAATCTTAAATGCTCTTTAAGGGGGTGTGAGTTCTCGAGGTTTGATGAGGGATAGGTGGCCAATATAAGGGCCAAGTACTAGTACCCATCGCACATCATGTCTGCACACCCCCCGGCCCCCCCAATCACTGGAACCCCCAACGACGCCAGTTAGGTTCTCTGACGATGCTCCAACGATGGTGCCTCGGGCAAAAAAATGTGGCACCAGCACATGCCCGAGCCCAGCATGTGCATCGTGGCTCAAAATCAAACTTTGGCCAAGGCCTCGACCATCAATGGCACATGGTGGCGCATGGTGGTGGTACATGCATCGACCATCATCGGCACAGGCTGCCCTTTGGTACGGGCACTTGCCTTGACCGCCATCGGCACAAGCTGGGCCCTGGTGCGGGAGGTTACCTTGATCACCATCGTTACATGCTGACCCTTGGTGCGGGCAATTGCCTCGACCACCATCGGCATAAAATGGCCCCTTTTGCAGGCGGTTGCATCGAACACCATCGGCACATGCTGGGTCGTGGAGTGAGCGGTTGCCTCAACCACCATCGACACATGTCGAGCCCCAGTCGGCCCCTGAAATGGGCATGCGAGCACTGAACCAACTGCTGGGGGTGGGATGCACGAGCCGACCAAGGATCCTGCTACTGTTCCCCCTCGATTGTTGCCCGAAACACCGTCGATAGCCTCTGGCCCTTGGTTGGTTGAGACCGCGAATGCACTACGTATGCCTAAGTCAACCCATGAAATGAGCATACGGGCACTCAGCCAGCTGGAGAGCCAGAATGCACAAGCCGAGGATCGGCCTGGTCCTCCTCTACGTGCTACCGATCCCACTAATAGTTCGTCGGTCCGGTTGGGGCTTAGATCGGGAATGAACTCTGTATGCCTAAGTCAACCCACAAAATGAGTGTACGAGTGCTCAGCCGATTGGAGAGGCAGGATGCGCAAGCCGAGGATCGGATTGGTCCCCCTCTGCGTGCTACTGTCAATCTGATCTTAGACTTGGAATGTACTCTATATGCTTAGACTAGGAATGAACTCCGTATGCCTAAGTCAACCCACGAAACGAGTGTGCAGACGCTGAGCCAGTCGGAGAGGCATAATGCACAAGCCGAGGATCGGCTCGATCCCCCTCTACGTGCTATCGGTCTTGCTGCCACAACCATCTATCCAGCTGGGGCTTAGACATGGAATGAACTCCGTATGCCTAAGCCAACGCATAAAACGAGCGTGCTGGTGCTCAGCCAAGTAGAGAGGTAGATTGCACAAGTCAGGGATTGACCTGGTCCCCTCCTGCGTGCTATCGATCCTGGTCCTGGTCCTGCTATCGCAACCCTCGGTCCGATCCGATCTTAGATTGGGAATGAACTCCGTATGCTTAGATTGGGGATGAACTCCGTATGCCTAAGTCAACCCATGAAACAAGCGTGCAGGCGCTCAGCCGACCAGAGAGGTAGGATCTGCAAGTCGGGGATCGACCTGAAACCCTCTGTGTGCTATGTGCTGTCGATCCCACTACGAATTCTGCTGCTGCAACCCTTGGTCCGATCTAATCTTAGACTGGGAGTGCACTAAGTATGCCTAAGTCAACCCACGAAACGAGCGTGCGGGCACTTAGCCGGCTGGAGAGGAGGGATGAGCAAGCCGTAGATCAATTAAGTGGTAGGTGGGTTCAGGCACATCTTCATATTTCTGCTATGCCAATGCCATTTTTATGGCTTGTAAATTCATACAATGGTTCCCTAAGCTTTCATGTGAAGTTTCGTGGCAAGATGACCCATTTTCTATTTTTCATGATTTTTGAAACTTTTTACGGTTCGAGATTTTTTAAAATTTTTTTAGAAGGAGTTTTGAACCCAAATTTAGTAGACGTGATCCTTGTATTTTTGTTGGCACGCACAAAAAAATTCAGCTAAAAACTCGATGTGGAGAAGATTTTGTGATCGTTTTAAAAAAATGTCCCCATTTCAGACACTTTAATGGCACTGGGAGCAAACATATAAAATCTCAAATGCTATTTAAGAGGGTGTGAGTTCTCAAGGTTTGATGAGGGATAGGGGGCCAATATAAGGGCCAAGTATCGGCACCCATCGCACATCATATGCGCACACCCCCCGACCCCCCAATCGTCAGAACCCCTAATACTGTCGGTTAGGTCTCCGATGATGCTCCAACGATAGTGCCCCGGGCGAAGAAAATGTGGCACCAACACATGCTCGAGCCCAGCATGTGCACCATGGCTCAAAATCAAAATTCAGCCAAGGCCTCGATCATCAATGGCACATGATGGCGCATGGTGATGGTGCATGCATCGACCATCATCGGCACAAGCTGCCCTTTGGTAAGGGCACTTGCCTCGATCGCCATCGATACAAGCTGGGCCTTGGTGCAGGTGGTTGCCCGATCACCATCGGCACATGCCGACCCTTGGTGTGGGCGATTGCCTCGACCACCATCGGTACAAGACAGCCTCTGGTGCGGGCGTTTGCATCGAACACCGTCGGGACATGCTGGGCCATGGTGGGGTGGTTGCCTCGACCACCATCGGCACATGTCGAGCCCTGGTCGGCCCCCAAAATGAGTGTGTGGGCACCGAACCGACCGCTGGGGGTGGGATGCGCGGGCTGATCAAGGATCCCATTACTCATCCCCCTCGGTTGTTGCACCAAACGCCGTCGATAGCCTCTGGCCCTTGGTTGGTCGAGACCGGGAATGCACTACGTATGCCTAAGTCAACCCATGAAATGAGCGTACGAGCTCTCAGCCTATCAGAGAGCTAGAATGTGCAAGCTGAGGATCGTCTCCGTCCCCCTCTGCATGCTGTCGATCCCGTTACGGGTCTCTCACTCCGATTAGGGCTTAGACCGGGAATGAACTCCGTATGCCTAAGTCAACCCACGAAACGAGCGTGCGAGCGGTCAGCCGGCTGGAGAGGCAGAATGCACAAGTCGAGGATTGGCTCGATCCCCCTCTGCGTGCTACTGTCGATCCGATCTTAGATTGGGAATGAACTCCGTATGCTTAGACTAGGAATGAACTCCGTATGCCTAAGTCAACCCATGAAACGAGCATGCGGGCACTGAGCAGGCCGGAGAGGCATAATGCACAAGCCGGGGATCGACCTGATCCCCCTCTGCGTGTTGCCAGTCCCGCTATGATAACCCTCAATCCGACTGGGGCTTAGACATGGAATGAAACTCCGTATGCCTAAGCTAATCAACAAAATGAGCATGCGGGGGCTCAGCGTCCGGAGAGGTAGAATGCATAAGTCGGGGATTGGTCTGGCCCCCCCTACGTGCTGTCGATCCTAGTGCTGGTCCTGTTGCCACAACCCTCGATCCGGTCCAATCTTAGACTGGGAATGAACTCCGTATGCTTAGACTAGGGATGAACTCCGTATGCCTAAGTCAACCCACGAAACGAGCGTACGGGTGCTCAGTCGGCCAGAGGAGCAGGATGCATAAGCCGAGGATCGATCCGGTCCCCTCTGCATGCTGTCGATCCCGTTGTGTGTCT
Organism: Durio zibethinus; assembly: GCF_002303985.1. Next base: position 2,590,109 of record NW_019167971.1, on the reverse strand, counting down.
GCTATCGCAACCCTCGGTCCGGTCCAATCTTAGACTGGGAGCGCACTATGTCACGCCCTGGGCTGGCGCGCCAGGCACATCAAGCAGACTAGCAGGCGAGCCAGAGGTTAAGGCCCGCAGACTAGGTGTGCTGGCAGGTATCTATGCGCAAAGCCTAGCTAATGAGTTCAAAACACCCGCCCAACTTGCAGGCCATCCTGTAAGACCAAGGCCTGGCATACAAGCTGCCCGCACCACATCCAAAAGGGCCCAAGGTGCTGGACACATAAGAGAAGCTTTTGGAAGCAGGCAGGATCAGTAGGAGCATCCTGGCAGATTTGGTTGACCTTGAAAATCAGGAGTTAGCATCCTGATTAATTGTAATCCCATGATTTTAGCCTTTATTCTAGGGACATTGCCATTAAGTTGTAGCTGGAGCCTCAACTATAAATAGAGGGTTGCACCACCCTCATTTGTACATCATCAAACACTTCTGTTTCAGTGAATACAAGAGCATTTCCAGAATTCTGTCTTGTTATCCTGTTTCTCTTTAACTTGCGTAATCAGCCCTTCCCATTGTTCTAGTGCCTGCACGCTTGTGTTTTAGGCTAACTTAGGAATAAAGGAAGAGATTCCAAGCCTAAGGCCGCACGAATTCTGAGTCTAAGGTCAGAGCCCATGACAGTTGGTATCAGAGCCAGTTCGATTTTGCGTGTTTGTGTTGTGTAGGTTAGATCGTGATTGAAGAGATGGCATCCAAAGTGACGTTGCTAGCCAACAACCAGAGGCCTAGGAGCGTGGGCATGGAAAAGGCAAGAAAGCCAATTCTAGAGATATCTGGTCTACCATGGATGGTAGGCCAGCCAAGGTGGAGGTGACCGTGGGTGACATGGGGGAGAAGCTTGAAGAAGTAGAGACTCACATTGCATCACTAGACTCCATGGGGAAGGAGATCCAAAGTGAGCTGGAAGCTGCTGTTAATAAAGGCATGGACGTGATCACCCAAAAGAATAAGGCCTTGGAGGCTGAAGCGCTGACCTTGCGTGATGGCATGGAGGCCATGCTCCAGCAGATGGAAAAGCTTACTAGTGAGTTCATTGCTTGCAAGACTGCCATTGGGAATGGCATGTTTGTCAGAGTGTCCAAATCCAGATTGGAGGTCCCCAAGCCTAAGGAGTTTAAGGGACTAGGGCAACAAAGAAGTAGAACAACTACCTTTGGGGTACGGAGCAGTACTTCCAAGCCATAGGCATGCAAGACGAGGCGATAAAGGTAAGCACCGCTGCTATGTATCTCACTGATGTAGCCTTATTATGGTGAAGGCACAGGTGTGATGATGTCAGGCATGGGAATGCCAAGATTGGAACCTGGGCAGAGTTCCAAAAGGAGTTTAGAGAATAATTTTACTTGGAGTATGTCGATGATGAGGCACGGGCAAAGTTGCATAGGCTGAGCCAACAAGAGGACATAAGGGAGTATGTCCAGAAATTCTTTGAACTGATGCTACAAATCTAGGATCTAGGTGAGAAGGATGCCTTATTTGCTTTCATGGATGGGCTGAAGTCGTGGGTTAAGCATGAGCTACAAAAAAGGGGAGTTCATGACTTGGCTAAAGCCATGACTACTGCCGAGGCCTTGATAGAGTTCAAGCCTCTGAACAAGTTCGAGTCTACCAAGCCCAAGGGTAAGGGTAGGGATGATAAGGATCGGAAGAAGCAGTCCAAGGGAAAGGACCGTGACTGGGAGTCCAAGGATGGAGATTGAGACTGTTCAACCAAGGATGACAAGAGGAAGCCACCAGCAGGCAAGTGGAAAGCAAAAGGGGACCGAAAGCCACTAGCATGTTACCTATGTGGAGGGAGCCACATAGCGCGCAATTGCCCATAGAAAGGCAAGCTGGCTGCTGTAGACAAGGAGTCTGATGAGGAGCCAGAGTTAGAGGCAGCAAAGCTTGGGTCGTTGGTGCTCAATGCTATCCAGAGTAAGGGTAGCCGCAAGCCAAAGGGCTTGATGTTTACGGATCTGATGGTTACGAGTCAGAAGGTGAGCGCACTGGTGGACACAAGTGCCTCACATCTTTTTATTTTAGGTGATGGAGCCTGAAAGCTCAGACTAAAGGTGCTGAAAGGGACTGGTACCATCAAAACAGTGAACTCCAAAGAGGTTTCAGCCATTGGAGTAGCGCGAGGAGTGGAGTTAGAGCTTGGAGACTGGAAAGGCAAGGAGACCATAGAGGTAATACCCCTTGACGACTATGAGTTTATGATTGGGTTGGATTTTCTTGTTCGGATTAACGCCCTCTTTGTGCCTTTTGCCGATTATGTTTACATCTTGGATGCACGGTGCCAATGCCTAGTACCATTGAGGAGAGGGTCTGGAGTTGGGTCACGGGTGGTGTCAGCCATCCAATTTGCCAAGGCGGTAAGCAAACAAGAAGACACCTTATTGGCAACCCTGAAATATGATGAGCCAAGGGGCAAAGAGACCGAGTCACCATTGGAGGTGCTAAAGGGTGTTGTGATGTGATGCCCGTAAAGCTGCCTAGCAAGCTACCACCTAAGAGGGAGGTGGACCATAAGATAGAGCTGGTGTCCGAGGCCAAGCCACCAGCTAGAGCCCCTTACCGAATGTCTCCACCAGAGTTGGAAGAGTTGAGGAAACAGCTCAAAGAGTTAGTTGATACTAGCTTCATCAGGCCATCGAAGGCACCCTATGGTGCACCGGTTCTATTCTAGCGTAAGCATGATGGGTCGTTGCGGATGTGCATAGACTACCGAGCTTTGAACAAGCTGACCATCAAGAACAAGTACCCCATCCCACTCATTATGGACTTGTTCGATCAACTTGGAAACGCAAGGTGGTTCACCAAGTTGGATTTGAGGTCAGGCTACTATCAAGTCAAGATTACGGAGGGAGATGAGCCAAAGACAACATTTGTCACTCAGTATGGTTCGTATGAGTTCTTGGTGATGCCTTTCGGACTCACAAATGCCCCAGCAACATTCTGCACCCTTATGAACAAGGTACTTCAGTCATTTTTTGATTAGTTTGTTGGGTTTATTTGGATGACATTGTGATCTACAGCCAGACTTTAAGAGAGCATGTAGACCACTTGAGACAAGTGTTCGAGGTGTTGCAGGTGCACAAGCTATTTTTCAAGAGGGAGAAGTGCTCATTCGCCCAGTAGGAGATCCCGTTCCTTGGCCACATAGTGGGAGGTGGCAGGATACGCATGGATAAAGGCAAGATACACGCTATCCTGGAATGGCAACCACCAGCCAACGTCATTGAGTTGAGATCGTTCCTTAGGCTAGTTAACTACTATTGGCACTTCATCAAAGGTCACTCAGCAATAGCCACGCCATTGACTGACTTGCTCAAGAAAGGGAGAGCATGGGAGTAGAGCGCAGGGTGCCAGGAAGCCTTTGACAGGTTGAAGCGGGCTGTGATCGAGGAGCCAGTCTTGGCCTTGCCAAACCATGCCAAGCCGTATGAGGTGCATACAGATGCATCAGACTTTGCCATAGAGGGCATGTTGATGTAAGAGGGAAGTCTAGTCACATTCGAGAACAGGAAGCTGAATGAGACTGAACGTAGGTACACGGTCCAAGAGAAGGGATGACTGTAGTGGTGCACTGCTTGCGCACTTGGCACCATTACCTATTGGGGTTGAGGTTCGTAGTGAGGACAGACAATGTGGTGACCAGCTACTTCCAAATGCAGAAGAAGTTGTCCCCCAAGCAGGCGAGATGGTAAGATTTTCTTATAGAATTTGATTTCCAGATGGAGTACAAGCTAGGATGGGCGAACCTAGTGGTAGATGCCCTGAGCAGGAAGGTTAAACTTGCTGTCATTAGCCAACCAGAGGGGTCACTGGTGCCACGCATCAAAGAGGGACTTACCCATGATCCTACAGCCAAGGCTTTGATGGAGTACACCTAGTAAGGTAAAACTAGGCTGTTTTGGTTATAGGATGGCTTACTGTACACCAGGGGCAGTAGACTATTTGTGTCACAGCACGAGAAGCTCCACAAGGAAGTTTTGCAAGAATGCCATGATTCAAGGTGGGTTGGACATCCCGGAGTGAGCTGTACTTTGGCACTGATCGAGGATCGATATTACTGGCTGCACATGAGGGACGATGTGGAGGCCTATGTGAAGACTTGTCTTGTGTGCCAATAGGACAAGGTGGAGGCGGTCTCTTGTAGCCATGGCCAGTGCCAGAGTGACCATGGGAGAGTGTTTCTTTGGACTTTATAGTCGGTCTACCCAAAGCAGAAGGGTTTGAAAGCATCATGGTAGTGGTGGATAGGTTTTCCAAGTATGGAATCTTCATTCCAGCAACCAAGGAGTTTCCAGCCAAGGAGGCAGCTCGATTGTTCCTGAAGAACATGGTTAAGTACTGGGGAGTGCCGAGACCATTGTTAGTGATCGGGATGGGCGGTTCACGGGCAGGTTCTGGACTGAGTTGTTCAAGCTGTTGGGGTTAGACTTGAACTTTTCCACCAGCATGCATCTACAGACCGATGGGCAGATAGAACAAGTGAATGGACTATTGGAGGTCTACCTCAGGCACTATATGAGGGCCACACAAAGGGACTGGCCAAAGCTGCTAGATATTACGCAGTTTTCCTACAACTTGCAAAGGAGTGAGGTAACGAACCAGAGCCCATTTGAGGTTATGATAGGGCAACAACCACTAACACCCGGTTCGATGTCTGTAGGTTATACAGGGCCGAATCCAGCAGCATACAAGTTCGCCAAGGCATGGCAGGAGCAAACTGACTTGGCCAGAGTCTGTCTACACAAGGTGACCAAAAGGTTGAAGAAGTGGGCAGACCAGAAGAGGCGAGATGTGTAGTTTCAGGTTGGAGACTTGGTGTTGGTGAAGCTGCATCCCATTGTACGCCATAGGGGGCTACACAAAGGCCTAGTCCGGAAGTATGAGGGACCTTTTCGAGTAGTCAAGAGGGTAGGCAAGGTTGCCTACAAGCTAGATATGCCACCCAAGCTGAGGGTACACCCGATGTTCCATGTGAGCATGCTCAAGCCGTTCCATGAGGATGAGGAAGATCCAAGATGGGCAGAGTCAAAGCGTGTGCCATTAGAAGTAAGGGCCTCATATGAGAAGGAGGTCTATAGCATCATAGCTGATCGGGAGGTGAGACGGAAGAACTATCAACCAAGACATGAGTACTTGGTGTGCTGGAAGGGACTTCCAGACAGTGAGGTAAGCTGGGAACCAGCAGAGGACTTATGGCAGTTCAGGGACCAGATCAGGTAGTACCATGCAGAAGACATAACGAGGGCATTGCACAATCAGGTGAGGGAGAATGTCACACCCTGGGCAAACACGCCAGGCACATCAGGCGGACCAGCAGGCGAGCTAGAGGTTGAGGCTCGTAGACCAGGTGTGCTGGCGGGTATCTGTGCACAAAGCCTAGCAAACGAGTTCAAAACGCCCACCCAACTTATAGGCCAGCCTATGAGACCAAGGCCTGGCATACAAGCTGCTCACACCACATCCAGAAGGGCCCAAGGTGCTGAACACGCAAGGGAAGCTTCTAGAAGCAGGCAGGATTGGCAAGAGCATCCTGGCAGATTTGGTTGACCCTGAAAATCAGGAGTTAGCATCCTGATTGATTGTAATCCCATGATTTTAGCCTTTATTCTAGGGATATTGCCATTAAGTTGTAGCTTGAGCCTCAACTATAAATAGAGGGCTGCTCCACCCTCATTTGTACATCATCAAACACTTTTATTTCAATGAATACAAGAGCATTTCCAGAATTCTATCCTGTTATCCTCTTTCTCTTAAACTTGCGTAATTAGCCCTTCCCATTGTTTTAGTGCCCGTACGCTTGTGTTTTAGGCTGACTTAGGCATAAAAGAGGAGATCCAAGCCTAAGGCCGCATGGATTCTGAGTCTAAGGTCAAAGCCCGTGACACACTACGTATGCCTAAGTCAACCCATGAAACGAGCGTCCGGGCACTTAGCTGGCCGAAGAGGCGGGATGCGCAAGCCGTGGATCGATCGAGTGGTAGGTGGGTTCAGGCACATCTTCATATTTCTGCCATGCCAATGCCATTTTTATGGCTTGTAAATTCATACAATGGTCCCCTAAGCCTTCATGTGAAGTTTCATGGCAAGACGACCCGTTTTCTATTTTTCATGATTTTTGAAACTTTTTACGGTTTGGGATTTTTTAAAATTTTTTTAGAAGGATTTTTGGCCCCAAATTTGGTATACGTGATCCTTGTATTTTTGTTGGCACACACAAAAACATTCAGCTAAAAACTCGAAGTGGAGAAGATTTTGTGACCGTTTGAAAAAAATGTCCCCATTTTAGACACTTTAATGGCTACTATGAGCAAACCTATAAAATCCCAAATGCTCTTTAAGGGGGTGTGAGTTCTTCAGGTTTGATGGGGGATAGGGGGCCAATATAAGAGCCAAGTACCAGCACCCATGGCACATCATGTGCGCACACCCCCCGGCCCCCCCAATTGTCGGAACCCCCAATGCCGCCGGTTAGGTTCTCTGACGATGGTGCCTCGGGCAAAAAAAATGTGGCACCAGCACATGCACGAGCCCAGCATGTGCACCGTGGCTCAAAATTGAACTTCAGCCAAGGCCTCGACCATCAATGGCACATGATGGCGCATGGTGATGGCACATGCATCGACCATCATCGGCACAGGCTGCCCTTTGGTACGGCACTTGCCTTGACCGCCATCGACTCAAAATGGGCCCCCGTAGGGGCGGTTGCCTCAACCACCATTGGCACAAGATGGCCCCTAGTGCAGGCGGTTGCATCGAACAGCATCGGCACATGCTGGGCCGTGGTGCAAATGGTTGCCTCGACCACCATCGGCACATGCCGAGCCCTGGTTGGCCCCTGATACGAGCATGCGAGCACCGAACCTACCGCTGGGGGTGGGATGCGTGAGGTGACCAAGGATCCCACTACTGGTCCCCCTTGGTTGTTGCCCCAAATGCCGTCGATAGCCTCTGGCCCTTGGTTGGTTGAGATCGGGAATACACTATGTATGCCTAAGTCAACCTAAGAAACGAACGTACGGGCGCTCAGCCGGTCGGAGAGCCAGAATGCGTAAGCCGAGGATTGACTCGATCCCCTTCTATGTGCTGCCAATCCTGTTGTGGGTCCCTCGATTTGGTTGGGGCTTAGATCGGGAATGAACTTTGTGTGCCTAAGTTAACCCACGAAACGAGCGTACGGGCGTTCAACCGACCGAAGAGGCAAGATGCATAAGCCGAGGATCGACCTGGTCCCCCTCTATGTGCTGCTATGGTACGATCTTAGACTGGGAATGAACCTCGTATGCTTAGAGTAGGAATGAACTCCGTATGCCTAAGTTAACCCACGAAACGAGCGTGTGGGCACTGAGCCAGTCGGAGAGGCATAATGCGTAAGTCGGGGATCGACCCGATCCCCCTCTGCGTGCTATCAGTCCCGCTACCATAACCCTCGGTCTGGCTGGGGCTTAGACATGGAATGAACTCCGTATGCCTAAGCCAACCCACGAAATGAGCGTATGGGGACTCAGCCGACCAGAGAGGCAGAATGCGCAAGCCGAGGATCGACTTGGTCCCCCCTGTATACTGTCGATCCTGCTGCTAGTCTTGCTACCACAACCCTCGATCTGGTCCAATCTTAGACTGAGAATGAGCTCCGTATGCTTAGATTGGGGATGAACTCCGTATGCCTAAGTCAACCCACGAAACGAGCGTGCGGGCGCTCAACCGACCACAGAGGCAGAATGCACAAGTCGGGGATTGACCCGGTCCCCTCTGCATCCTGTTGATCTCACTGCTTGTCCTGCTTAGACTGGGAGCGCACTACGTATGCCTAAGTCAACCCACGAAATGAGCGTGCGGGCACTTAGCCGACCGGAGAGGCAGGATGTGCAAGTCGTGGATTGATTGAGTGGTAGATGGGTTTAGGCACATCTTCATATTTCTGCCATGCCAATGCCATTTTTATGGTTTGTAAATTCATGAAATGGTCCCTTAAGCCTTCATGTCAAGTTTCATGGCAAGACGACCAGTTTTTTATTTTTCATGATTTTTGAAACTTTTTACGGTTCGGGATTTTTTAAAATTTTTTAGAAGGTGTTTTCACCCTAAATTTATTACACGTGATCCTTGTATTTTTGTTGGCACGTATAAAAAAATTCAGCTAAAAACTCAAAGTGGAGAAGATTTTGTGACCATTTGAAAAAAATGTCCCCATTTCAGACACTTTAATGGCTACTGGGAGCAAACCTATAAAATCTCAAATGCTCTTTAACGGGGTGTGAGTTCTCAAGATTTGATGAGGGGATAGGGGGCCAATATAAGGGCCAAGTACCAGCACCCATTGCACATCATGTGCGCACACCTCCCAGCCCCCCCAATCGTTGAAACCCCCAATGCCACTGGTTAGGTCCTTCGATGATGCTCCGACGATGGTGCCCCGAGCGAAAAAAAAATATGGCACCAGCACATGCCCGAGCGCAGCATGTGCACCATGGCTGAAAATCAAAATTTGGCCAAGGCCTCGACTATTAATGGCACATGGTGGCGCATGGTGATGGCACATGCATCGACCATCATCGGCACAGGCTACCCTTTGGTACGGGCACTTGCCTCAACCGCCATCGACACAAGCTAAGCCCTGGTGCTAGCGGTTGCCTCGACCACCATTGGCATAAGATGGCCCCTGGTGCAGGCGGTTGCATCGAACACCATCAGCACATGCTGGGCCGTGGTGTGAACGATTGCCTCGACCACCATCGACACATGCCGAGCACCGTTTGGCCCTCGAAATGAGCGTACGAGCACCAAACCGACTGTTGGGGGCAGGATGCGTGAGCCGACCAAGGATCCCACTACTGGTCCCCCTCGGTTGTTACCTCGAACACCGTCGATAGCCTCTGGCCCTTGGTTGGTCGAGACTGAGAATGCACTACATATGCCTAAGTCAACCCATGAAATGAGCGTGCAGGTGCTCAGCCAGCCAGAGAGCCAAAATGCACAAGTTGAGGATCGGCTTGGTCCTTCTCTGTGTGCTGTCGATCCTGCTATGGGTCCCTCGATCTGGTTGGGCTTAGACCAGGAATGAACTCTGTATCATAAGTCAACCCATGAAACAAGCGTGTGGGCACTCTGCCAGCCGGAGTGGTAGGATGCGTAAGCCGAGGATCAACTCAGTCCCCCTCTGCGTGCTACTACCGATATGATCTTTGACTGGGAATGAACTCCGTATGCTTAGAGTAGGAATGAACTCCGTATGCCTAAGTCAACCCGTGAAATGAGCGTGCAGGTGCTGAGTCGGTCGGAGAGGCATAATGCGCAAGTCGAGGATCGCCCGATCCACCTCTGTGTGTTACCGATCTCACTGCCACAACCATCAGTCCAACTGGGGCTTAGACATGGAATGATCTCCGCATGCCTAAGCCAACCCACGAAATGAGCATATGGGCGCTCAGCTGGCCGGAGAGGCAGAATGCGCAAGCCAGGGATCGGCACGATCCCCCCCTACGTGCTACTGATCCTGCTGTCACAACCTTCGATCCGGTTCGATCTTAGACTGGGAATGAACTCTGTATGCTTAGACTGGGGATGAACTTCGTATGCCTAAGTCAACCCACGAAACGAACGTGCAAACGCTCAGTCAGCCAGAGAGGCAGGATGCACAAGCCGGGGATCGACCGATCCCCTCTATGTGCTGTCGATGCCGTTACGGGTCCTACTGTCACAACCTTTGGTCCGGTCCGATCTTAGACTGGGAGCGCACTATGTATGCCTAAGTCAACCCAGGTAAGAGCGCGCGGGCACTTAGCCGGTAGGAGAGGGGGGATGCGTAAGCCATGGATCGATCGAGTGATAGGTGGGTTCAGGCACATCTTCATATTTCTGCCATGCCAATGCCATTTTTATGGCTTGTAAATTCATACAATGGTCCCCTAAGCCTTCATGTGAAGTTTCGTGGCCAGACGACCCGTTTTTATTTTTCATGATTTTTGAAACTTTTTGCGGTTCGAGATTTTTTAAAATTTTTCTAAATGGAGTTTTGGCCCTAAATTTGGTAGCCGTGATCCTTGTATTTTTGTTGGCATGTACAAAAACATTCAGCTAAAAACTCAAAGTGGAGAAGATTTTGTGACCGTTTGAAAAGAATGTCCCCATTTCAGACACTTTAATTGCTACTGGGAGCAAACCTATAAAATCTCAAATGCTTATTAAGGGGGTGTGAGTTCTCGAGGTTTGATAAGGGATAGGGGGCCAATATAAGGGCCAAGTACCAGCACCCATCGCACATCATGTGCGCACACCCCCCGAGCCCCCCAATCGTCGGAACCCCCAATGCCTTCAGTATGGTTCTCTGGCGATGCTCCAGCGATGGTGCCCCGAGCGAAAAAAATGTGACACCAGCACATGCTCGATCCCAGCATGTGCATCGTGGCTGAAAATCAAACTTCGGCCAAGGCCTCAACCATCAATGGCACATGATGACGCATGGTGATGGCACATGCATCGGCCATCATTGGCATAGGCTGCCCTTTGGTATGGGCACTTGCCTCGACTACCATCGGCACAAGCTGGGCCCTGGTCTAGGTGGTTGCATCGAACACCATCGACACATGCTGGGTCATGGTGTGGGTGGTTGGCTCGACCACCATCGGCACATGCCGAGCCTCGATCGACCCTCGAAACGGGCGTACGAGCATCGAACCCACTGCTGGGGGCAGGATGTGTGAGCCAACCAAGGATCCCACTGCTGGTCCCCCTTGGTTATTACCCCAAATGCCATCGATAGCCTCTAGCCCTTGGTTGGTTGAGATCGGGAATGCACTAAGTATGCCTAAGTCAACCCATGAAACGAGCGTTCGGGTGCTTAGCCGATCGGAGAGCCAGAATGCGTAAGTCGAGGATCTGCCCGATCCCCCTCTACGTGCTGTCGATCCCGCTATGGGTCCCTCATTTTGATTGGGGCTTAGACCGAGAATGAACTTCGTATGCCTAAGTCAACCTAGGAATCGAACGTGCGGGCACTCAGCCGGTCGGAGAGGCAGGATGCCCAAGCCGAGGATCGACCCGATCCCCTCTGTGTGCTGTTATCAATTCGATCTTAGACTGGTAACGAACTCTGTATGCTTAGACTGGGAATGAACTCCGTATGCCTAAGTCAACCCATGATACAAGCGTGTGGGTCCTGAGCCGACCGAAGAGGCATAACGCACAAGTCGGGGATCGGCCCGATCCCCCTCTGTGTGCTGCCAGTTTCACTGCCACAACCCTCTGTCCGACTGGGGCTTAGACATGGAATGAACTCCGTATGCCTAAGGCAACCCATGAAACGAGCGTGTGGGGGCTCAGTCGACTGAAGAGGCAGAATGCGAAAGCTGGGGATCGACCCGGTCCCCCCCTTACGTGCTGTTGATCCTGCTACTAGTCCTACTGCTACGACCCTCGGTTCGATCTGATCTTATACTAGGAATGAAGTCCGTATGCTTAGATTGGGGATGACCTTCGTATGCCTAAGTCAACCCACAAAATGAGCGTGCGGGTGATTAGTCGGCCAGAGAGGTAGGATGCGCAAGCCAAGGATCGACCCGATCCCCTTTGCGTGCTGTCGATCCCACTACGGGTCCTGCTACCACAACCCTCAGCCTGGTCTGATCTTAGATTAGGAGCGCACTACGTATGCCTAAGTCAACCCACGAAACAAGCGTGCAGGCACTTAGCCCGTCGGAGAGACGGGATGCGCAAGCCGTGGATCGATCGAGTGGTAGGTGGGTTCAAGCACATCTTCATATTTCTACTGTGCCAATGCCATTTTTATGGCTTGTAAAGTCATACAATGGTCCCCTAAGCCTTCATGTGAAGTTTCGTGGCAAGACGACCTATTTTTTATTTTTCACGATTTTCAAAACTTTTTACGGTTCGAGATTTTTTAAAACTTTTTTAGAAGGAATTTTGGCCCCAAATTTGGTAGACGTGATCCTTGTATTTTTGTTGGCACGCACAAAAACATTCAGCTAAAAACTTGAGGTGGAGAAGATTTTGTGATCGTTCGAAAAAATGTCCCCATTTCAGACACTTTAATGGCTACTGGGAGCAAACCAATAAAATCTCAAATGCTTTTTAAGGGGGTCTGAGTTCTCAAGGTTTGATGAGGGATAGAGGGCCAATATAGGGGCCAAGTACCAGCACCCATTGCACATCATGTGCGCACACCCCCGACCCCCTATTCGTCGGAACCCCCAATGCTGCTGATTAGGTTCTCTGATGATGCTCCGACGATGGTGCCCCAGGTGAAAAAAATGTGGCACCAGCACATGCCCGAGCCCAACATGTGCACTGTTGCTCAAAATCAAACTTCAGCCAAGGCATCGACCATTAATGGCACATGATGGCGCATGGTGATGGCACATGCATCGACCATCATCGGTACAGGCTACCCTTTGTACGGCCTTGCCTCGACGCCATCACTCAAGTTGGCAGGTGTTGCCTCGACCACCATCGCACAAGATGGCCCCTGGTGCGGGCGGTTGCATCGAACACCATCGGCACATGCTGGGCCGTGGTGTGGGCGGATGCCTCACCACCATTGACACATGTCGAGCCTTGATACGAGCGTGCGAGCAACAAATCAACCGTTAGGGGTGGGATGCACGAGCCGACCAAGTATCCTGCTGTTGGTCCCCTCGATTGTTACCCCAAATGTCATCGATGGCCTCTGACCCTTGGTTGGTTGAGATCGAGAATGAACTACGTATGCCTAAGTCAACCCATGAAACGAGCGTGCGGGCGCTCAGTCGATTGGAGAGCCATAATGCGTAAGTCAAGGATCGGCTTGATCCTCCTCTGCGTGCTACTAATCCTACTATGGGTCCCTTGGTCCGGTTGGGGCTTAGACCGAGAATGAACTCCATATGCCTAAGTCAACCCATGAAACGAGTGTACGGGCGCTCAACCAGTCGGAGAGGCACATCTTCATATGCCGTGCCAATGCCATTTTTATGTCTTGTATAATCATACAATGGTCCCCTAAGCCTTCATGTGAAGTTTTGTGGCAAGACGACCCATTTTCTATTTTTCACGATTTTTAAAACCTTTTACGGTTCGGGATTTTTTAAAATTTTTTTAGGAGTTTTGGCCCCAAATTTGGTAGGCGTGATCTTTGTATTTTTGTTGGCATGCACAAACAAATTCAGCTAAAATCTCGAAGTGGAGAAGATTTTGTGACTGTTTGAAAAAAAAGTCCCCACTTCAGACACTTTAAAGGCTACTAGGAGCAAACCTATAAAATCTCAAACGCTCTTTAAGGGGGTGCGGGTTCTCGAGGTTTGATGGGGATAGGGGGCCAATATAAGGGCCAAGTACCAGCACCTATCGCATATCATGTGCACACACCCCGGCCCCCCCAATCATCAGAACCCCCAATGCCGTCGGCTAGGTTCTCCAGCGATGCTCCGGTGATGGTGCCCCGGGAGAAAAAAATGTGGCATCAGCACATGCTCGAGCCCAGCATGTGCACCGTGGCTCAAAATTGAACTTTGGCCAAGGCCTCAACCATCAATGGCCCATGATGGTGCATGGTGATGGCACATGCATCGACCATCATCGGCACAGGTTACCCTTTGGTACAGGCACTTGCCTCGACCGCCATTGACATAAGCTAGGCCCTGGTACGGGCGGTTGCCTTGACCACCATCAGCACAAGATGACCCCTGGTGCGGGCGGTTACGTCGAATACCATCGGCACATGCTGGGCCCTGGTGCGGGCAGGTTGCCTCGACCACCATCGGTACATACCGAGCCACGGTTGGCCCCCGAAATGAGCATGCGAGCATCGAACCGACCGCTGGGGGTGGGATGCGCAAGCTGACCAAGGATCCCACTGCTGGTCCCCCTTGATTGTTGCCCTAAACGCCATCGATAGCCTCTAGCCCTTGGTTGGTCGAGATCGGGAATGCACTACGTATGCCTAAGTCAACCCATGAAATGAGCATGCGGGCGCTCAATCGGCCGGAGAGCCAGAATGCGTAAGCTGAGGATCGGCCTGATCCACCTCTACGTGCTATCGATCCCGTTACGGGTTCCTCATTCTGATTGGGGCTTAGACCAGGAATGAACTCCATATGCCTAAGTCAACCCAGGAAACGAGCGTGAGGGCACTCAACCGACCGGAGAGGCAGGATGCGCGAGCTGAGGATCGACCGATCCCCCTCTGCATGCTGCTGTCGGTTTGATCTTAGACTGGGAATGAACCCCGTATGCCTAGACTGGGAAAGAACTCTGTATGCCTAAGTCAACCCACGAAATAAGCGTACGGGTCCTGAGCCAGCCGAAGAGGCATAATGCATAAGTCAGGGATCAGCCCGGTCCCTCTTTGCGTACTGCCAGTTCTGCTGCCACAACCCTCGGTTCGGCTGGGGCTTAGACATGGAATGAACTCCGTATGCCGAAGCCAACCCATGAAATGAGTGTGCGGGGGCTCAACCGATCGGAGAGGCAAAATGCACAAGCCAGGGATCGACCCGGTCTCCCTTGCGTGCTATCAATCCTACTACTGGTGCTGCTGTTGCAACCCTCGGTCCGGTCCGATCTTAGACTGGGAATGAAGTCCGTATGCTTAGACTGGGGATGAACTTCGTATGCCTAAGTCAACCCATGAAACGAGCGTGCGGGCGATCAGCCGGCCAGAGAGGTAGGATGCGTAAGCCGAGGATCGACCCGATCCCCTCTATGTGCTGTCGATCCTGCTGCGGGTCCTACTACCGTAACCCTCGATCTGGTCCGATCTTAGACTGGAAGTGCACTATGTATGCCTAAGTCAACCCATGAAATGAGTGTGCGGACACTTAGCCGATCGGAGGGACGGGATGCACAAGTCATGGATCGATCGAGTGGTAGGTGGGTTCAGGTACATCATCATATTTCGGCAGTGCCAATGCCATTTTTATGGCTTGTAAATTCATACAATGGTCCCCTAAGCCTTCATGTGAAGTTTTGTGGCAAGATGACCTATTTTCTATTTTTCACAATTTTTGAAACATTTTGTGTTTCAGGATTTTTTAAAATTCTTTTAGAAGGAGTTTTGGGCCCAAATTTGGTAGATGTGATCCACGTATTTTTGTTGGCACGCAAAAAAAAATTTAGCTAAAAACTCGAAGTGGAAAAGATTTAGTGACCATTTGAAAAAAATGTCCCCATTTCAAACACTTTAACGGCTACTGGGAGCAAACCTATAAAATCTCAAATTCTCTTTAAAGGGGTATGAGTTCTCGAGGTTTGATGAGGGATAGGGGGCCAGTATAAGGGCCAAGTACCAGCACCCATCGCACATCATCTGCGCACACCCCTCGACCCCCCCAATCACCAGAACCCCCAATGCTGCCGGTTAGGTTCTCCGGCAATGCTCCGACGATGGTGCCTCGAGCGAAAAAAATGTGGCACCAGCACATGCCCTAGCCCAGCATGTGCACCGTGGCTCAAAATCGAACTTCGGCCAAGGCCTCAACCATCAATGGCACATGATGGCGCTTGGTGATGGCACACGCATCGACCATCATCGGCACAGGCTGCCCATTGGTACAGGCACTCGCCTCGACGGCCTTCAACACAAGTTGGGCCCTGGTACGGGCGGTTGCGTCGACCACCATCGACACAAGATGGCCGTTGGTGCGGGCGGTTGCATCGAGCACCATTGGCACATGTTGGGCCGTGGTACGGGTGGTTGCCTCGACCACCATCGGCACAAGCTGAGCCCTGGTCGACCATCGAAACGAGCGTGCGAGCATCGAACCGACCGTTGGGGGTGGGATGCGTGAGCCGACCAAGGATCCCGCTGCTGGTCCCCTTCAGTTGTTGCCCCAAACGTCGTCGATAGCCTCTGGCCTTTGGATGGTCGAGATCGGGAATGCACTACGTATGCCTAAGTCAACCCATGAAATGAGTGTGTGGGCGCTCAACCGGTCGGAAAGCCAAATGCACAAGCCAAGGATCGGCTCGATCCCTCTCTACGTGCTGTCGATCCCGCTACGTGTCCCTCGGTCCAGTTGGGGCTTAGATCAGGAATGAACTCTGTATGCCTAAGTCAACCCATTAAACGATTGTGTGGGCACTCAGCTGGTCGGAGAGGTAGGATGCGCAAGCCAAGGATCGACCCAGTCCCCCTGTGCGTGCTGCTGCCGGTCCGATCTTAGATTGGGAATGAACTCCGTATGCTTAGACTGGGAATGAACTTCGTATGCCTAAGTCATCCCGTGAAATGAGCGTGCGAGTGCTCAGCCGACCGGAGAGGTAGGATACGCAAGTGATGGATCGATCTGTCCCCCTCTGCGTGCTGCTACCCTTTGGTACGGGCACTTGCATCGATCGCCATTAGCACGAGCTAGGCCCTGGTGTGGGTGGTTGCCTCGATCACCATCGGCACATGTTGACCCTTGGTGCGGGCAATTGCCTCTACCACCATCGGCACAAGATGGCCCCTGGTACGGGCAGTTGCATCGAACACCATCGGCACATGCTGTGCCATGGTGCGGGCGGTTGCCTCAACAACCATCGACACATGTCAAGCCCCGATCAGCCCCCGAAACGAGCGTACGGGCACCAAACCGATCACTAAGGGCAGGATGCGTGAGCTGACCAAGGATCCCGCTGCTGGTCACCCTCGATTGTTGCCCCAAATGCCGTCGATAGCCTCTAGCCCTTGGTTGGTCGAGACCGGGAATGCACTACGTATGCCTAAGTCTACCCATAAAAAGAGCGTGTGGGCACTCAACCGGTCGAAGAGCCAGAATGCGCAAGCCAAGGATCGGCCCGATCCCCCTCTGCGTGCTATCGATCCCGTTGTAAGTCCCTCGATCTGGTTCAAGCTTAGACCGAGAATAAACTCCGTATGCCGAAGTCAACCCACAAAACGAGTCTATGGGCGCTCAGCCAGTCGGAGATGCAGGATGCGCATGCCGAGGATCGACTTGGTCTCTCTCTGCGTGCTGCTACCGGTCTGATCTTAGACTGGGAAAGAAACTCCTTCCCTGGGCTTAAGACTATGAAATGAACTCGTATGCCTAAGTCAACCCACAAAATGAGCGTACGGGCACTGAGTAGGCCGAAGAGGCATAATGCGCAAGTCGGGGAGTGGCCCGATCCCCCTCTGCATGCTGTCGATCCCGCTGCCATAACCCTCGGTTCGGCTGGGGCCGTGGATATATCGAGTGGTAAGTGGGTTCAGGCATATCTTCATATTTATGCCATGCCAATGCCATTTTTTTTATGGCTTGTAAATTTCATACAATGGTCCCCTAAGCCTTCATGTGGAAGTTCAAATGGCACGACGACCCGTTTTCTATTTTTCACGATTTTTGAAACTTTTTACGGTTCGGGATTTTTTAAAATATTTTTAGAAGGAGTTTCGACCCCAAATTTGGTAGTCATGATCCTTGTATTTTTGTTCGCACGCACAAACAAATTCAGCTAAAAACTCGAAGTGGAGAAGATTTTGTGACTGTTTGAAAAAAATGTCCCCATTTCAGACACTTTAATGGCTACTGGGAGCAAACCTATAAAATCTCAAATACTCTTTAAGAGGGTGTGAGTTCTTAAGGTTTGATGAGGGATATGGGGGCCAATATAAGGGCCAAGTACCAGCACCCATCGCACATCATGTGCGCACACCCCCCGACCCCTCAATCACCGGAACCCCCAATGCCGCCGGTTAGGTTCTCCGACGATGCTCCGATGATGGTGCCCCGGGTGAAAAAAATGTGGCACCAGCACATGCTCGAGCCCATCATGTGCACCATGGCTCAAAATCAAACTTCGGCCAAGGCCTCGACCATTAATGGCACATGATGGTGCATGGTGATGGCACATGCATCGACCATCATCGGCACAGGCTGCCTTGTGGTACGGGCCCTTGCGTCGACCACCATCGGCACAAGCTGGGCCCTGGTGCGGGTGGTTGCCTCAACCACCATTGGTACAAGATGCCCCTGCTACTAGCGGTTGCATCAAACACCATTGACACATGCTAGGCCGTGGTGCGGGCGGTTGCCTCGACCACTATCAGCACATGTCGAGCCTCGGTCTACCCCCAAAATGAGCATGCGAGCATCGAACTGACTGCTGGGGGTGGGATGCGTGAGCCAACCAAGGATGCCACTGCTGGTCCCCCTCGATTGTTACCCCAAATGCCATCGATAGCCTTTGGCCCTTGGTTGGTCGAGAACAGGAATGCACTACGTATGCCTAAGTCAACCCATGAAACGAGCGTGTGAGCACTCAATCGGTCGGAGGCCAGAATGCGCAAACTGAGGATCAGCCCTGTCCCTCTCTGTGTGCTACCGATCCCACTGTGGGTCCCTTAGTTTGGTTGGGGCTTAGACCAGGAATGAACTCCGTATGCCTAAGTCAACCCATGAAACGAGCGTGCGGGTGCTGAGCCGACCGGAGAGGCATAATGCGTAAGCTGAGGATCGACCCGGTCCCCCTCTGCGTGCTGTCGGTCCCGCTGCCACAACCCTCAGTCCGGTTGGGGCTTAGACATGGAATGAACTCCGTATGCCTAAGCCAACCCACGAAACGAGCGTGCGGGCGCTCAGCCGATCGGAGAGGTAGAATGCGCAAGCCGGGCATCTGCCCGATCCCCCCTGCATGCTATCGATCCTACTGTTGGTCCTGCTACTACAACCCTCGGTCCAGTTTGATCTTAGACTGGGAATGAACTCCTTATACGTAGACTGGGGATGAACTCTGTATGCCTAAGTCAACCCATGAAATGAGCGTACGAGCGCTCAGTCGGCCAGAGAGGCAAGATGCGCAAGCCAGGGATCGACCCGATCCCTTCTGCGTGTTGTCGATCCCGCTGCGGGTCCTGTTGCCGCAACCTTCAGTCTGGTTCGATCTTAGCCTAGGAGCACACTACGTATGCCTAAGTCAACCCACAAAACGAGCGTACGGGCACTTAGCCGATCGGAGAGGCGGGATACGCAAGTCGTGGATCAATCGAGTGGTTGGTGGGTTCAGGCACATCTTCATATTTCTACTGTGCCAATGCCATTTTTTTGGCTTGTAAATTCATACAATGGTCCCCTAAGCCTTCATTTGAGGTTTCGTAGGAAGATGACCCGTTTTCTATTTTTGACGATTTTTGAAACTTTTTATGGTTCGGGATTTTTTAAAATTTTTTTAGAAGGAGTTTTGGCCCCAAATTTGGTAGACGTGATCCTTGTATTTTTGTTGGTACGCACAAACTAATTCAGCTAAAAACTCAAAGTGGAGAAGATTTTGTAACTGTTTGAAAAAAATATCCCCATTTCAGACACTTTAATGGCTGGGCCCTGGTGTGGGCGGTTGCCTCGACCACCATCGGCACAAGATGGCCCCTAGTGCTGGTGGTTGCATCGAACACCATCGGTACATGCTGGGCCATGGTGCGAGCAGTTGCCTCGACCACCATCGACACATGTCAGCCCTGATCTACCGCCAAAATGAGCATGCGAGCATCGAACCGACTGCTGGGGGCGAGATGCGCGAGCCAACCAAGGATCCCGCTTCTATCCCTCGGTTGTTGCCACCAAATGCCGTCGATAGCCTCTGGCCCTTTGGATGGTCGAGATCGAGAATGCACTACGTATGCCTAAGTCAACCCATGAAATGAGCGTGTGGGCGTTCAGCCGGCTGGAGAGCCAGAATCTGTAAGTCGAGGATCGACCCTCTGCGTGCTGCCGATCCCGTTACGAGTCCCTTAGTCTGGTTGGGGCTTAGACCGGGAATGAACTTCGTATGCATAAGTCAACCTATGAAATGAGCGTACGACGCTCAGTCAGCCAGAGAGGCAGGATGCGCAAGCTGAGGATTGGTTTGGTCCCCCTCTGCGTGCCGCTGCTAGTTCGATCTTAGACTGGGAATGAACTTCGTATGCCTAAGCCAACCCATGAAATGAGTGTGCGGGCGCTGAGCAGCCTGGAGAGGCATAATGTGCAAGCCGAGGATCGGCCCGATCCCCCTCTGTGTGCTACCGACCCCGCTACCGTAGCCCTCGGTCCAGTTGGGGCTTAGACATGGAATGAACTCCGTATGCCTAAGCCAACCCATGAAACGAGCGTGCGGGGGCTCAGCAGGCTGGAGAGGTAGAATGCGTAAGCCGGGGATCCACCCGATCCCCCCTTACCTGCTGTCGATCCTGCTATTGGTCCTACTACCGCAACCCTCAGTCCGGTCTGATCTTAGACTGGGAATGAACTTCGTAAGCTTAGACTGGGGAAGAACTCCCTATGCCTAAGTCAACCCATGAAACGAGCATGCGGGCGCTTAGCCTGCCAAAGAGGCAAGATGCGTAAGCCGAGGATCAACCTGGTCCCCTCTCTGTGCTGCCGATCCTGTTGCGGGTCCTGCTACTGCAACCCTCGGTCCAGTCTGATCTTAGACTGGGAGCGCACTACGTATGCCTAAGTCAACCCACGAAACGAGCGTGCGGGCACTTAGCCAACCGGAGAGGTGGGATGCGCAAGCCGTGGATCGATCGAGTGGTAGGTGGGTTCAGGCACATCTTCATATTTCTGCTGTGCCAATGCCATTTTTATGGCTTGTAAATTCATACAATGGTACCCTAAGCCTTCATGTGAAGTTTCATGGCAAGATGACCCGTTTTCTATTATTCATGATTTTCAAAACTTTTTACGGTTTGAGATTTTTTACAATTTTTTTAGGAGTTTTGGCCCCAAATTTGGTAGACGTGATTCTTGTATTTTTGTTGCCACGCACAAACAAATTCAGCTAACAACTCGAAGTGGAGAAGATTTTGTGACCGTTTGAAAAAAATGTCCCCATTTCAGACACTTTAATGGCTATGAGAGCAAACCTATAAAATCTCAAATGCTCTTTAAGGGGGTGTGAGTTCTCAAAGTTTGATGAGGGATAGGGGGCCAATATAAGGGCCAAGTACCAGCACCTATCGCACATCATGTGCGCACACCCCCCGGCCCCCCCAATCGTCGGAACCCCCAATGCCATAGGTTAGGTTCTCTGACGATGCTCCGGTGATGGTGCCTCGGGCGAAAAAAAATGTGGCACCAGCACATGTTTGAGCCCAACATGTGCACCAAGGCTCAAAATCAAACTTCAGCCAAGGCTTTGACCATCAATGGCATATGATGGCGCATGGTGATGGCACATGCATCGACCATCGTCGGCACAGGCTACCCTTTGGTACGGGCACTTGCCTCGACCGCCATCGGCACAAGCTGGGCCCTGGTGCGAGTAGTTGCCTCGACCACCATCGGCACAGAATGGCCCCTGGTGTGGGCGGTTGCATTGAACACCATCGGCACAAGCTGGGCAGTGGTGTGGGCGGTTGCCTCGACCACTATCGGCGCATGTCGAGCCCCGGTCGGCCCCTAAAATGAGCGTGCGGGCATCGAATCGACCGCTGGGGGTGGGTTGCATGAGCCGACCAAGGATCTCGCAACTGTTCCCCTTTGGTTGTTACCCCAAATGCCATTGATAGCCTCTGGCCCTTGATTGGTCAAGACTGGGAATGCACTACGTATGCCTAAGTCAACCCACGAAACAAGCGTACGGGCGTTCAACCGATCGGAGAGGCAGAATGCGTAAGTCGAGGATCAACCCAATCCCTCTCTTCGTGCTGTCGATCCTGCTATGGGTCCCTTAGTTCGATTGGGTCTGAGACCAGGAATGAACTCCGTATGCCTAAGTCAACCCACGAAATGAGCGTGCGGGCACTCAGTCGATCGGAGAGGCAAGATGCACAAGCTGAGGATCAGCTCAGTCCCCCTCTGCGTGCTGCTGCCGGTCTGATCTTAGACTGGGAATGAACTCAATATGCCTCAGTCAACCCGCGAAACGAGCTTACGGGTGCTGACCCGATCGGAAAGGCATAATGCGTAAGCCTGGGATCGGCCCAGTCCCCCTCTGCGTGCTGCCAGTCCCGTTGCCACAACCCTCGGTCTGGTTGGGGCTTAGACTTGGAATGAACTTCGTATGCCTAAGCCGACCCACGAAACGAGCGTGCGGGCACTCAGTCGGTCGGAGAGGCAGAATGCGCAAGTCGACGATCGACCCGATCCTCCCTGCATGCTGTCGATCCTACTGCTGGTCCTACTGTCGCAACCCTCGGTCCGATCTGATCTTAGACTGGGAATGAACTCCGTATGCTTAGACTGGGGATGAACTCTATATGCCGAAGTCAACCCATGAAACAAACGTGCGAGCACTTAGCCGATCAGAGAGGCGGGATGCGCAAGCCGTGGATCGATCGAGTGGTAGGTGGGTTCAGGCACATTTTCATATTTCTGCCATGCCAATGCCATTTTTATGGCTTGTAAATTCATACAATGGTCCCCTAAGCCTTCATGTGAAGTTTTGTGGCAAGACGACCCATTTTCTATTTTTTATGATTTTTAAAACTTTTTACGGTTTGAGATTGTTTAAAATTTTTTTAGAAAGAGTTTTAGCCCCAAATTTGGTAAATGTGATCCTTGTATTTTTGTTGACATGCAAAAAAAAATTCAGCTCAAAACTCGAAGTGGAGAAGATTTTGTGACCATTTGAAAAAAATGTCCCAATTTCAGACACTTTAATGGCTACTGGGAGCAAACCTATAAAATCTCAAATGCTCTTTAAAGGGGTGTGAGTTCTCGAGGTTTGATGAAGGATAAGGGGCCAATAAATGGCCAAGAACCAGCACCCATCACACATCATGTGCGCACACCGCCTGGCCCCCCAATTGCCGGAACCCCCAATACCGTCGATTAGGTTCTCTGGTGATGCTCCGGCGATGGTGCCCCGGGTGAAAAAAATGTGGCACCAGCATATGCCCGAGCCCAGCATGTGCACCGTGGCTCAAAATCAAACTTCAGCCAAGGCCTCGACCATCAATGGCACATGATGGTGCATGCTGATGGCACATGCATCGACCATCATCGACACAAGCTGCCCTTTGGTACGGGGCACTTGCCTCGACTGCCATCCACACAAGCTGGGCCTTAGTGTGGTCAGTTAACCTTATCACCATTGGCACATGTCAGCCCTTGGTGCGAGCGATTGCCTCGACCACCATCGCCACAAGATGGCCTCTGGTGCGCACGGTTGCATCAAACACCATCGGTACATATTGGGTCATGGTGCGGGCAGTTGCCTCGACCACCATCGGCACAATCGAGCCTCGATCAGCCCTCAAAATGAGTGTGCAGGCATCAAACCGACCAAGGATCCCACTGCTGGTCCCCCTCGGTTGTTGCCCCAAACGCCGTCAATAGCCTCTGGCCCGTGGTTGGTCAAGACCTGGAATGCACTATGTATGCCTAAGTCAACCCATGAAACAAGCATGAGGGCGTTCAGCCGGCTGGAGAGCCAGAAAGCGCAAGTCGAGGATCGACCCGATCCCCCTTTACGTGCTGCTGCTGATCTGATCTTAGATTGGGAGTGAACTCCGTATGCTTAGACTGGGAATGAACTTCGTATGCCTAAGTCAACCCACGAAACGAACGTGCGGGCGCTGAGCCGGCCGGAGAGGCATAATGTGCAAGCCGAGGATCGGCCCGATCCCCCTCTGTGTGCTATTGGTCCCGCTGCCACAACCCTCGGTCCGACTAGGGCTTAGACATGGAATGAACTCTGTATGTCTAAGCCAACCCACGAAATGAGCGTGCGGGTGTTCAGCCTGCCGGAGAGGTAGAATGTGCAAGCCGGGGCTCGACCCTGTCCCCTCCTACATGCTACCGATCCTGCTGCTGGTCCTGTTATTGTAACCCTCGATCCGATCTGACCTTACACTGGGAATGAACTCCGTATACTTAGACTGGGGATGAACTTCATATCCCTAAGTCAACCCATGAAATGAGCGTGCAGGTGTTCAACCGACCATAGAAGTAGGATGCGTAAGTCAGGGATCAACCCGGTCCCCTTTGTGTACTGCTGATCCTGCTACAGGTCCTGCTGCCAGAACCCTCAGTCTGGTCTGATCTTAGACTGGGATCGCACTACGTATACCTAAGTCAACCCACGGAACGAGCGTGTGGGCACTTAGCCGGCCGGAGAGGTAGGATGCGAAAGTCATGGATCGATCGAGTGGTAGCTTGGTTCAGGCACATCTTCATATTTTTGTCATGCCAATGCCATTTTTATGGCTTTTAAATTCATACAATGGTCCCCTAAGCCTTCATGTGAAGTTTCGTGGCAAGACGACCCGTTTTCTATTTTTCACGATTTTTGAAAATTTTTACGGTTTGGGATTTTTTAAAATTTTTTTAGAAGGTGTTTTGGCCCCAAATTTGGTAGACGTGATCCTCGTATTTTTGTTGGTACGCACAAACAAATTCTGCTAAAAACTCCAAGTGGAGAAGATTTTGTGATCGTTTGAAAAAAATGTCCCCATTTAAGACACTTTAATGGCTACTGGGAGCAAACCTATAAAATCTCAAATGCTCTTTAAGGGGATGTGAGTTCTCGAGGTTTGATGAGGGATGGGGGGCCAATATAAGGGCCAAGTACCAGCACCCATCGCACATCATGTGTGCACACCCCCAGCCCCCCCAATCGCCGGAACCCCTAGTGCCGTCGGATGAGTTCTCTGGTGATGCTCCGGCGATGGTGCCTCGGGCAAAAAAAATGTGGCACCAGCACATGCCCGAGCCCAGCATGTGCATCATGGCTCAAAATCAAACTTCGGCCAAGGCCTCGAACATCAGTGGCACATGATGGCGCATAGTGATGGCATATGCATCGACCATCATCGGCACAGGCTGCCCTTTGGTATAGGCACATGCCTCGACTGCCATCGGAACAAGCTGGGCCTTGGTGCGGGCGGTTACCTCGACCACCACCGACATAAGATGGCCTCTGGTGTGGGCGGTTGCATCGAACACCATCGGCACATGCTGGGCTGTGGTGCGAGCGGTTGCCTCGACCACCATCAACACATGCCGAGCCTCGATCAACCCCCGAAACAAGCTTGCGGGCACCAAACCTACCGTTGGGTGCGAGATGCATGAGGTGACCAAGGATCCCACTGCTGGTCTCCCTCGGTTGTTGCCCCAAATGCTGTCGATAACCTCTAGCCCTTGGTTGGTTGAGACTGAGAACGCACTACATATGCCTAAGCCAACCCATGGAACGAGCGTTTGGGTGCTCAGCCAGCCAGAAAGCTAGAATACGTAAGTTGAGGATCGACCCGGTCCCCCTCTGTGTGCTGTCGATCCCGCTGTGGGTCCCTTGGTCTGGTTGGGGCTTAGACCTGGAATGAACTCTGTATGCCTAAGTCAACTCACAAAACGAGCGTACGGGCGCTCAACCGACTGGAGAGGTAGGATGAGTAAGCTGAAGATCGACCCGATCCCCCTTTGCGTACTACTGCCAATCCTACTGTCGGTTTGATCTTAGACTGGGAATGAACTCCATATGCTTAGACTGGGAATGAACTCCGTATTCCTAAGTCAACCCACGAAACGAGCGTACGGGCGTTGAGCCGGCCAGAGAGGCATAATGCGCAAGCCGGGGATCGACCTGATCCCCCTCTGCGTGCTGTCGAT